>PVKM010014144.1:0-29432 GCA_004027735.1 Carollia perspicillata
TGTCATTCACCCGTGTTCACCGTGGGCTGTGCACACTGAGGACTGTCGCGGAGAATCGGACTCTGGAACGGTGCAGCTTCAGTGAGCACGGCAGAGGGAATGGTCACCATCAGTGGGCCATTGTCCCCAGGTTGAGACTGATGTTTGTCCTACTTCTCCAGGGAGGGGCAGTTTGGGGGGTGGGGAGTGGAACAGGGTCTGTTTGATCGTCTCAGTCTTCTCCCTTTTCCTCCTCAAACCTTGTCTTCACCCTGTTTTTACTCTGGATGATGGCTGTCACCTCCCAGCTGGTCTCCCCATATCATCCTCTCCCCCAAACTGTTGTCTCTGTAAACTGAAATCAACCACCGTGCCTTCCTAAATTCTCACCATGGCCACCATCTACCCCTGGCTCCAGGCCTCCACACCTGCCACTCTCCCTGTCAGGCTCTTCATGAGACTTCAACACAGCAGCCCCTTCTCAGGGACATTTTCCTGACACTCACGACCAGACACTTCCCAGCTCCCCCCACATGACCACCCTTAGGAACTGTGAACCATGTCTCCCGCCTGCTTGGCGGTCCTGCTGAGGCAGAGCTGGGTGAATGTAAGTTCCCGGTAAATCTCAGCCTCCCCGACTGGTGGCTCTGTGGCTGCAGGACCATGCAGGTGCCCTGCGAATTCCTGGCTCCCCTGGCTTCCCATCCACTGCCCGCCCTTGGATGCTGAAGGAGGCCCTGGGCACCCCCCTCAGGGTCGTGAGCACACCCGGAGCCAAGGACAAGGGGCCTCCGCCAGGTAAAGGCAGACCTCATTACATCCCCCTGGCTGGCAGCAGAGGCTTCCTGGGCTGCCCCTGGATAGGAGACAAGCTGTGCTGTCTGAGAACAGCAGCAGACAGCCCTGGTCCCATCAAGTGGCGGGACGTCCCAGAGGGTTTTCTCCTTCAGCAGCTGTGGAAGCTGGACTGTCAGACCCCCGCAACCCCGTAAATCCTCCTTTTTTTTTTAACTGGCTGCTCTCTTAGAGAACCAGGTGGAGTGTTGGGCTGGCGTTCTCCACAGAGCTCAAGCCGTGTGGGCAGAGGTCCCAAACTGGTTGCCCCGTGGCCTCAGTGGGCCTGTGGTTTGAGAAAATAAGAAGAAAAACCCTAAACTAGTCCCCAGCATTTGAAACCCAGGGGATGCCACATAAAGATCAACTTCCTGTGTCAGGGTTCTTCAGAGCCACAGTTGGTGGCGCTGAACAGCTGCCATCTCCAACACCTTGCCACAAGGCACACTCCCCACCACGCGGCTCACTCCCCACCACGCTCCCTTGATCAGTGATGCGGCCTGTTCTAAGTGAGTCTGAAAGGCTTTCTGTTGGTGTGTAACAAGCACACATACCCTGCCATTAAGTGTCGCATTGTCACAAACTGAACATCCCACGGCTCCAAGTCACAAAACTGTTTTCTAAGTGATTTGATGTCCTTTGGAATTACTAGTTTTATATTGGGTTTGTTTTTTGTTTTTAACTTATTACAAACAAATGTAGTTTTGTTTACTGTATGAAATAGTGTTGGGGGGAACAACACCAATTTTTCTTTTTACAGAAAAGCCTGCCATTGCTCCGCCCGTCTTTGTGTTTCAGAAGGATAAAGGACAAAAGGTAAGGGGCTGGTGTGTTCTCTCTTCACCTCTGTTTTCTCCCAGGGAGCTCCCTAGGTCACATGACCAAGGATGCTTCTGCCCTTTAAGCTTTCACATTGAGCTTGAAGGAAAAAGGTCCCGTGGCTTTCAGTTACCATGGCAAGAGGTTGAGATAGGTATGTGTGGAAAGGGTTCAGAGACCCTCCTTTAAAAAATGGTGGTAGAAAGCTTTCTCCTCATTCTGAACTATTTGATTTAGAAATACTACTACTGTACATTAGGAAAACCAGCGGGAGCATGAAGAATAGCAGGAAAACGCAGAAGGAAGGAGAGGAGGGGCAGGAGGAGGGACAGGAACGGGGAGAAAAGCTATGTGAGAGACCAACTGGTGGTTACGGGGGAAAAAATAGGAACTTTATTTAAAGATTTTAGTGAGACCTTTTGGCCCCAACCAACTTGGCATAAATGTATTTAGAATAGTTATTAGTTGGCCGGTACTGTGTATATACCATTCATCTTTGTTGGGTTGCTTTCCCCCCTTGGATCTTCAATGTCCTGATCAAACTGTTGTTGAAAAGAACCTTGTCCAATTCATAGTGATGAGCTGGTACCTCAGTCGCATTCCATCTGTCACATGTTGTTTATCTTGAAGTCACAGGTTTTATATCCCTGTCTGATAAAGCAGTGTGGAAGGCTGAGGTTGTGTCCAAACTTAGCTGATGTTCTGTGGCAGTGCTTCCCAAGATTGTCTGAGGACTCCCTGTATTTGTCAAATAAATGGATGATTCCTCCCCACCCATGACCCAGGCAAGATAGCAGGTAATGTAATGCCCGTAGCAAGATTTCCGAGGGACCGGGTGTGTTGTGAAATCCATTTGCAATCTTGTTGATAAGAAGCGCGTTTGAGAATTGGGTCAGGGCTGGGGATCCACAGGCCAGGTGCTCTGCTGGATCCCCAGCCTCGCAGCAGGGTGGCCAGCTCTGAGGTGGGGGCTGCTGGCCTGGCAGTTTGAGACTCCTGGCAGTCCAGGTACTGTTCGTAGATTTTGTCCCTTGGTCTGAAAAGAAAGGCAAGACTTTTTTTTTTCTGTGCAGCCCAGTTTTTCTGGAAAATGTTCAAGTACTAGACCAGGAAGAGAGCTGGTATGTCGAGGGGACAAGAAGGAGAGGGGGCTGCCCTAAAACCCACCACCCACACCCCCTCTTGGTGAGCAGTGTCTTCTGTATGGGCAGGGGCTTCTCTGCTGGGCTCGTTCTCACATTAAACGTTCCCACCTTCAGTCTTCTGCTGAGGAACCGGAAAACCTGAGGGGGTGTTCTTCTCTCTTGTTGTTTTTGGGTTTTTTTGTTTGTTTGTTTGTTTTCCAGGAGATATGTTGAGGATACATCAGCCTCTGCTGTCTCCTCCCTCCGGGGCTCTGACATGTCCTAACAACTTAGTTACCTGTGCTTTTAGTCATCCTTCCTCTGGAAAAGGGTCAGCCCCTGAAGGGCTGATGGGTTTCCTCTAGCTTTTTAGAAATGGATGTATTCTATTTATTTCTCTTATAGATGTAAAAAAAGTCACTTCTCAGATTTTCCATTAAAGCAGGGTTTTCTAGAATTTTGAGGTTTATTATGGTCATTTTTTGAATCACTTTTAGCTTAAAACAGGGATCAGCAAACAAGGCCCAACACCACCACCGGTTTTTGTAAATGAAGTTTTATTGGCCCATCCCCTTCACTGTCGCTGAAGCTGATTTCCCATTGTAACAGCAGTGCAAAGTAATTAGGCACCACAGGCCTGCAGAGTCAGGAATATTTGGTGTCTCGCCCTCTACTGAAAAAGTTTTGCTGACCTCAGATTGAAGTAAGCAATAGAATTTAATAATTCTTTAAACCTGAGGACTTTTGAACAGCCAACAGGATGAAAAACTAAAATGTCGTATTTGTTCAGCTAAACTCAGGATGCTTTTAAAATTACTAATTCCTCTTTCAGTATTATTTTCGCAGTTGAGGTGGTTCTGTTACTTTGGTTTTTTTTTTTTTTTTTCGTTTACTTTGTGAGAAATTTATTGGGGTGACATTGGTTACTAAAATATAAAGGTTTCAGGCGTACAGTTCTGTAACACATCACCGTATTCTGTGTGCTCACCGCCTCAAGTCAAGCCCTCTTCCGTTGCCATTTATCCCCCTTTACCCTCTTCTGCTCCCTCCCCACTCCCCCCATTGCCTTCATAAACTTTATGGAAATTAGGTAAATGGTGACATTGAACCAGAAGAGCAATGGATGGTCATCCTCATCTTAAAGTGTGCAATGCAGTTCTTACCAAAATACTGACTCAAAGCCAACTCTAACAGATTTCAAAAAATAATTGATCTCCAGATCCTCAGAGTTCAGCTCTCCACTTCTGTGGCAAGATCACCAGAAGGGTGTGGGAGACCTCTGTGTTTCACAGCAGAAGCAGGGGGCTTTTGTGACTGTCCTTTAGGGCCGCCTTCTGAGCTGTCAGGTAGATAGTGGCCATGTGGACACAGAATCTTCCTTTCTCTATTGCTACGACAGCTCGGGAGTAAGGCAGAAAGTAAACAGTAACTCGGCTAGCTTTGTTCCTTGACGTCCCATTTCAAGGAAGATGTAAGGGTAGCCTCTGAGGGGCAGCCACATACTTCGGACAAAAGTTGGCGGTGGAGAATCTTCCAGTGTCATTCCCTCTCCCTGCCCACTTCCTTCTCACACTGCAGGCGCAGAGCAGGGAAAAAGCTGTTGGAGCTGGTGTTTTTCTGAGCGAACTTTTCCCCCTCTTTTGATCTTCAGTGTTTTATTCTGAAATTTTCAGCCTCAGAAAAGTTAGAAGAATGGTACTGAGGACACTCTGGTACACCCCACCGGGCTTCACTGTGACATCTTTGTTAGCGACGGAAGCGCACGACTGCAGTGTGTGCCCATCTGACTTCCGCAGGTGCCGCCTGTCCGTGCCCTGTGCCGTTGCCTCCCGTAAGAAAGTGATCAGTGTCGCTTCTCGGCCTTTTGGCTAAGTTGAAGTGTAGAAAATGATCGTTAATTCACAAGCCACCTCCAGTATATAAATCGTCCTGATTGTCACCAAAATGTCTCTTATAGCTATTTCTTGAGCCACTTCTTGATCCACAAAGATTAAGTAGTCCCATTGTCATTGCGGGACCATTAATTTCCTTGTCAGTAAATGGTCTCTAACCTACCAGTGGTATGTGCTTCAAAGAACCCCTGTACTCCCGGCCCCACTTCAAAGAGAGCACACCACAGGCCCAGCTGTTGTCACCGAATCATGATTGAGATGAAAGATTTGAAATCAGGAAAAAGAAAAACTAAGCTGCCAGCCTTAGGTGTTTTTGATTCTGCGTGGTGGTGAAGCCACTCGACGTTCACTGTCAGGCCCCCATTGGTGATCTGCGAGTTCACAGCGGACTGCAGATTGCTGTTAGTGGCCTGCTGGTGGCGTCCCAGATCGAGCTGTCAGATCCCTCTGTGGTCCAGTGTTAGGGAAGCTTTTCGCAGGCTGACGCAGTCCTCTCTTCTTTCCTGTCTGCAGGCTTCCTCAAGGTGGCGCTCCTTGCAAAATGCTTACCGCATTTATGTGCATTTGTGTTTTTAAAGCAAAAATGAAACCTTTTATTAACTGCCTTGATTGGAGGCAGTTTTTTCTTTAATTTGAAAAGAATTTGAATCTCCTGTAGGTTTTCTAATTGTTCGTGATGATTAAATGTTTTTTTTTTTTCAGTTAGTTTATCTTCCAAATATTTGTTAACCTGAAGTGGGGTGGCTTTGAGGTTGTGCTGGCAGAATAATGCCCATTTAGTAAAAAGACAGGAAGCAGTTGCAGAAATGCTTCCAAGCAGAAAGTCCAGTGTTGCTGAAAACGCTGCATAGCATGTTTAGACCTAATTTTGAAGCTTATTGTTAGTATAACAAGTATATCCTATGTGCACATTTTTGTTTGTGTTTCGTTGTTACTTTTGTCAGCCACATATATTTTACGATATATGATCTAGGGTCAGGATCTGGCGTCTGCTTTTAACAAACGTTGAAAACTACAGGCCCTATCTTGGTTATTTGAGTTTTTCTTGTCCAACAGAAACACTCAGACCCAAGGAGAAAATGCTGGAATAGCATTCGTACTTCTTTTTGGTGCTCCGATTTAGACCTCATTTTGAGTTCCCCATGCCATGAGGGCATTTTATGTTCTAAAAGCAGTGATTTAAAAAAAATCCAAGTGGTTCAAATTAGAGAGAAAGGTTTCCCACAGAGCTCTGGGTTTAATTTTCTCTCGTTGGGTGTTAAATCTCTAGCCATAAAGTAGCAGCCGACTAGCACGTGAACTGACCTGGGCACCCCTGGCAGGCGGGAGGAGCAGCGTGGGGAGGAGGCCTTTGTGTCTGTGGGTCTCAGACCCTGGATAGGCAGAGTTGGTTTGGTGGCTTTTTAGATGTACACATGAGTTAACACTGTTGCTGTTGCTTTCCTAAGAATATTTGAAAGTTCTCTTAAATCTTCTTTTCATGTAGTTCCTTTAATTCGACAAGCTCACGTGTTAGGAACTAGCCCCCACCCCCCATCCAAAGAGGTCTCAGCCACGTCACACTCAGAACAAACAGCGCTGTCTGCAGGGAGCCCCGTAGTCACTCAGTTTACAAACTCAGAGAAATGGCTTCGAGTTGTGGGTGAGGCCAAGCAGGAGCGGACCCCCCTCTTCCAGAACATCAGCTTTCTAACCCATTTCTCAAGAAGAGAGTCTTGGCCACAGAAGCCCAAGAACCAGCTCAGAGAATGCCAGGGGTGTTGTGCTTTCAAGGATGAAGACTTCTGGAGCCAGCTTTCTCTTACCTGGCTGTTTTCCAAATAAGCCCCTGCCCAGGGTGTTTGGACTGAGCCTGGGGAAATTCCCAGCCAAGGTTCCAGCTGAACTCCTACCCTTGCCCCAACACGAAACCAGCTCTCTGTGTCTCTGCCAGCTCCTTCGGTCGCCCCACACCTGCACTCACCGAGATGAGAAACTCTTCCTTCAGCTCAGGTTTAAGCAGCTAGAAGAACTACAGCGAGATGTAGAAGCCTTTGACCCCGGACGCCCCATTCTACATCTGCGTGGTGTCCCAAGCCTGCCTCCCCACCTTCCCTAGCAGACACAAATGGTGCTGAGGGCAGTTCCCTCATCAGCATCTCTGAGGAGACATGCTATTACCATGTGATCATCCCTGTTCCCATGTGATAGAGGCACCACCCCCTTTTCATCACCAGGAGTGTTTTTCCTCACTCGTGGCCCATAAGCAGGGTAGCTTCATGCCAGGCCTCCTTGTACTTCTGAAAACAAAAGTCCAGACTTCCTGCACAGCAACACTTTGTGCCAGCCTTCTTGGCCCATCCTCCTGGGCAGGAACTGCTGGAGTTCGAGCCATCTCTAGCCCTTCGATCCCCACCCCCGACCCCTGCCCCATGTTGCAGCCTTTATTTACATTGAAGGAAAATTGTCTTTTTTGCTCCCAGTCCTCTGCAGAGCAAAAAGACTTGTCGGATTCGGGAGAGGAGCCTCGGGGGGAGGCTGAGTCTCCCGACTGTGGCACAGGTCACCCCGAGTCAGCTGGTGAGCATGCTCTAGAGCCTCCTGCCCCCGCTAGCGCTTCAGCCAGCACTCCTGAAGCCCATCTTCCTCCTTTTCCACGAGAACTGGCAGGGGTAAGTCCACCTCCACCCAGCATTCCGTGGCCCAGGGGTCCCAACCCAGACCAGCCCTATCGCTCCGGGTCCCTCAGATTTTGACTCTAGATTATAAGCAGCTGATGATAACTGAAAAGATGACCAGGATCTCTTCACCTCTTTGATTTGTGCTGCCAAAGAGCCAGGGAAAATTAGGTCCCCTTTACATGGAGACATTTCTAGCTGGGGAAATACCCATAGCAAAAAGCCAGTCCCGTTTGTTGAAAGAGACACAAGGGGCCAAAAGAGGAAACGCGCAGTGGGTAGAACCTTCCAAATCAAATTCGACCCCGTCTCCATTTGTTCTTTCTCTTCTCCCTGAGCCTGGGCCTCCCAGTTCAGTGTCTAACACAAAGGGCTCTGGCTCCCTGAACTGTAGGAAAAGGGGGGCTGACAGATCACCCTGCAGGGCTGACTGCGATGCACTGGCGAGGCTGGGAGCTGCTTGCCTTTGATCAAAGCAGGAAGAAGACTCTTCTCTGAACCCAGAGGGAACCCCTGAGCCCTTTGTCTTTGTATTAAGAAGGTTTTCGAAGACTATAGGTGGAAAAGATTGCGAACTCTCAAGAACGAGAAACATCTTGTGTGTTTGGAATCTGATGAATTGGGAAAGCAAACACCACCCGTTCAGGAGGGAAACTCCATAGGCGCCTACGACTGAGCCCCCACTGCCGTGACGGGGGAGAATGGCTTCCAACAAGAAAAGAGAGGACCCCACTCCACCACACAGAATGCCAGGCAGCTTTCCAGGGCGTCACAGGCCCAGGCCTGTAGCCGTCCCGGTGTCACAGTACCAGCACCCTGTGTTCTTAAGGAAACCGTTGAATTTCAGTTACAGGTACCAAACCCTAGGCTGCGCAGGAAGAAGCCATGTGTCAGCTGAGGTGAAACTGGAGTCACCTTTTAACACCTTGGAGAAATCAGGGTGTGGTGGATGAAGAAGTAACCGTTTTTACCGTGGTTGGGAGCAGCGGGGAAGCAGTCGTTCTTGGCATAGAAGTGGGATTGGTGTGTTGTACTCAGAAGCTCAGTGAAGATTCCAGCCAGGAGGCACTTAGGCCAGAGCGTCCTGGCCCCCAAGCCCTCACACGAGAGCCGACAGAGCAATAATTAGGTGATCACTTTTTTGGTTCGGGGCAGAGCAGCTCCTGGAACTGCCTTCTGAGTTGAGCGTTGTTCATTATTGTGTCTTCAGCCCTCACACACGTAGGACATCATGTTCTCAGTGTCCCGAGAACAGATGACCTTCACGTGGATCTTCCCGAGAGGCTCTGAGGCCTTCTGCTCCTGCCTAGTCCGAAAGGCACAATTTACAGAGGCGTTGCTGGAAAAGTTGACAGTTTCCAGCTGAGATTAGTGGATGGCTAGATCGCAGAGGTAGTTTCATGGCAGCTACTCTTCCAAAGGCATGCAGGCTCTTTTGGGCCCTCTCATTTTTAGGGCCTGTGTGGTAAGACTGGTGGGTCCTCGCCCCCTAAGAGGCCCTTGCAGGGGTTTTCCTGGAGGGTCTTACCTGCCACCTATGGCCAGTCCAAATGTTGATGTCGAAGGAACTCTCCTCCGTTCTTGTGGACTTGGGGTTGGAGGCTGTACTTCCGAGAAATTCAAATGGTCCCCGGACTGGCAAATGCAAGGTCAAGTGTTCTGGCAGGAAACCTCAGGATGGATTGTGAAGTCACTGTGGGAGGTAGCCAGGCCTTGAAGCGGTTTATGAACAGAGCAGTACAGCATCAAAGGCCACGCATCTGACATACACACATGCATTGTTCCAGCATTTGTAACTACGGGAATCCTCAATTTCGTTTGAAGTACCAGCAGCACTGCCACCATCACATCATTTGGGGACAGCTCTGAGGGCTCACCCAGGGCTTGCTTCATGGGGCTCTCTGCAGGGAAAACCCTGGCAGGTTGCTAATGGCTCCCATCAACTGGCTTTCCCTACTGACTGGACAAGTTCAAGCAAAGTACATGTGGGTTCGTAGGTCAGTTAGAACATAAATCAAGGCAGAGGAACCCAATTCCAGCTTCTCAGGCTGAGATTTTCCCTTGGTTAACTCATTGCTTTTGCATCAGAACAAATTTTGGATCTTTTTCTGTATCGCATCACAGTTCAGGAAGTCGCCCACATGTTACTCAGAGGGTCTCATCCATCACGTTGTGTCTCTTCACTGTGCCGCTGCCCCTCGGGGGACTATAAAGCACAAGCCCTTTGTGGTAAATAGTGGCTCGCTGAATTGTTAAAGAGGGCCCTGATCGTCTTTCAGTCTCATCAGCACTCTAGCCATGGAAGACTCAGTACCAGAGAAAAGTCTGTATGTCAGACTTCCTGGCTCTCAGCAGGCAGTTTGAAAAAGACCAAACCACACTCAGATTCAGTTCTCTGACCCGGAGGAAATGAGCAGCTTCATGCTCACTCCATGCCTGGCTGGAGTCTGCTGGACTGGAGCTCCAAGCCAAGGCGCTGATGAGCCTAAACTATGTTTATGAGACCCACCGGAAAGCCTAGATGGATTCTGGAACGAGTTCTGTGGCTGGATGGCTTCCCTCCTCTTCCAGCTCCTGCACAGGGTTTGACTTTTGTTCCACCCCAGCCCTACTTCATGTCTTTGGAGACCATTTCTGTTTTTCTTTTTTCAGTGTGCCTTTTTGGTAAGAATTTCTGAGCTGGTTGCCTCAGTCACAGAATAAATAGCATCGAATTGGCCCGTAGTTAGTGTGAAGTATGCAGTCAGCAGTCCCTGCTCTTAACTGATTTTCATCCCATAGCCCAGTGGTCCCCAACCTTTTTGACATCAGGAACCAGCTCCCCCACCCCAGGAGCGGGTGGGAACAGGGGGCGGAGCTCAGGCCTGGTTCCCGTACAGGCCGCAGGCCCAGAGGTTGGGGACCCCTGCCATAGCCAGCCAGGCTTTCTAACTGGTCAGCACAGACCAGAGTCACCAAGGCCGAGGCAGGCCAAGTGGTGTCCAGTGTTTTCTGACTTGGTCTTGGAAGACAGCGCCTTTCTGCCTGCATCTCCCTGTGTGCCTGTGTCTGTGTCCACTCCTGAGACAGCCTCCTGCTCTCTCCCCTTCCCCGGACTGGCGCCTTTGTCTCCCTCAGGCCATACCAGCCGAACTCACAAGAGCCATGGTATTTTAGAGGAGCGTGATACATAATAAATGTAATGATTGTGGTCTTTACCATTTCATCCTTTATACAAAGAACAGAAGCCTCTCATGCCTGCGTTCCCATCCTGGGTTAGATGTTACCCCTGACTTTGTACTTGGCGACAGGGACTTACACACCTCCCAGAATGAGCTGCTTCCTTGGAGGACCCAGTGGCTTCTGAGGGGAGAGGACTGCCCCTGCCTATCCCCGCCAGCTGGCCCGGCCCTGCCGCCCTCAAGCGCATGGTGAGCAGCCCCTTCGAGTCTTCTGCAGGCTGGCCCGCTTACCAGCCCACAGCCCTCTGCCGTCTCAGAGGGCTTCTCCACTTTCGTGCGCCTGCTATGTTCACTCTCATGTCCTGGTACCAGAGAAATCAGCTCAACCTTACTTCACTCTCTCTTCAGCCTCCTTAAGTCAGTGTCACTTAGGCATGTTTTTGTCATGGTGTCCCAAATCGGTGCTGACCCCAGTGCCCCCCCCCGCCAGCTGTCATTCTTGAAGAGGTGGACTAGGGAATGGAGCTTCCACAGCCTACGTCTGTTCCCACCTCTCCCCAAGAAGCACAACTCTTAGACCCCTCCTCGCGTGAGAGTCCGTGGTGGTGGTTCCTGAATTTGGGGCTACAGACTTCTAGGGAGTCCTTCTAGGGAGTTAGAGTCCTGGGCATTGCTCTCTACTGACCCCTGAGTAGCCACTCCCTTGGTTGGGGTGAAGGGTTGTCCCTAGATTGCTCTTAACACAGAAGAGGGCCCGACCACCAAGTTGCCATCCAAGGGAAGTCTTGATAGAGCTGGCATTGGCCTTGTGTGGAGTGCAGCAGGTACGGTTTGAAGGGCAGTGGCTGCACCCTGAGTCTTTTCCTGCCAGACAGCAAGCTCAGCCCTTCTCTAGCAGGGTGCAGCAGCAGGGTGCTCCTTGCGTGGACAGTTAGGGAGGATTTCTAGAAGAGGCAGCATATCCAAAGGCATGCCATTCTGCATGCCTGCATGCCTGCAAGACTGCATTCTGTCTTCCTGTTTCCTTGCACTGGTTTCTTTTGAGAAGAGTTGCCAGCATCAGTTTCCTCATTGCATCTCAGCTATTTCAGACCCCACAGGAGGTTCCAGCAGTTTTTGTAAGGTTCTCCTCTCAGGGAGTTTTCCTGTGTTGTCCTTCCTAGGCCTTTGCCTCCCAGCTTTTCCAGGACCAAGAAGCCCACCGCATGCCCACGGGATGGTTCTTCAAGAGACTTGGGGCATGGATCTGAGGATCTCCTAGCAGCAGAGGACTAGGAGTGTGTGAATCATGTCTGGCTAGGCACCTTTCCTTCTCCAAGTCACCTAAGGGGCTATAGTGGAGGACACGGGCTCCATTTGTGCAACGAGTTTTTTGTGCACTGTGTCCTAGATGTCGCGTGTATGAGCTGTGAGCATAGCAGACAGGGTAGGGCCTCGTAGCTAGAGACACAGCAGATGGACTCATTAGGTCATTTCCAACTGTGATACACAAAACAGGGTAGAGGCCCCAGAGAGGCTGGAGCATGGGGTGGAGAGGAGTTGCCTGCACCTTCTGGGCAGTGAAGTAGTCATGAGCATAGGTTCACCCTGGAGGTGGTCAGGAAAGGCCTCCAGGTCTCAGTGGGTGGACCTGCAGGCAAAGCATTCCAGGCCTTAGGAGTAGCACAAGGCAAAGGAACATTGAGGCAGGAACAGTGCTGACATGCTCAGAAAACAGGAAGAAGACAGAGAGGCTAGAGTATGATGGTAAGGAGGGTTGGTGTGGGACAGACCGAAGGTCCTGGTCAGTAGTCCTAGACCCTGAGAGATGGAGCTAAAGCTCTAGAGGCCCCAGCTTCTGGTCTGGGGAGAGGCTCCTAGGACCATTCAAATTCAAAGGGAGAGCCAGATGCCTGAGGCTTCAGGGTGTTATTGGCAGAGGTAAGAAATTTAGGTGTCTGCCCTGGCTGGTGTGGTTCAGTGGATTGAGTGCCAGCCTGCAAACCAAAGGGTCACCGGTTCAATTCCTAGTCAGGGCACAAGTCTGGGTTGTGGGCCAGGTCCCCAGTAGGGGTCGCGTGAGAGGCAACCACACATTGATGTATTTCTCCTTCTCTTTCTCCTTCCCTTCCCCTCTCTGAAATAAATAAATAAAAACATTTATAAAAAAGAAAGAAACTTGAGTGTCATTAAAAGAGCCCCAGAATACAGGAAGCAAAAAATGGCAGAACCGAAGGGAGAAGTAGACAATGCATTCATAACAATTGGAGACCTCAGTGCCATACTTTCAGTTATCAGTAGAACATCCAGACTGGTGGATGAGGACATCAAGGACTCCAGCAGCTAGAACCCAGCAGCGTGCGCGTTCCCCTCAAAGGCACAAAGAACATTCTCCAGGGTAGACCACTTGCTGGGCCACGAAACCAGTCTCAGTAAATCTAAAAGAATTGAAACCATGCAGTCTTCTCTATCTACTACAGTGGAATGAAATTAGAAATTCACAGCAGAAGGAGCCCTGGAAGATTCACAGCGTGGAAACTATTCTAGATGCCAAGCGGGTAAAGGAAGGTTAAGTATGGAGGCTTCTTGAGATTGAGGTGCTAGAGGAATGTCCTCCACAACATCCGAGGAAACTTGGGCCTGACAACTTTCAGGGCCACCAGCCAGGACTCGAGCGGTTACCCCGTGCATAACTCAGGAACGCAGGCCCTCACTGCTTCTCCCAGGCTCTCCCTAACAAGTCCCAGGCCAGCCCCACCTGGAACTCCGAGTCTGGTGGGCACCTGACACAGATCACACGGTCTGAGTAAGAGAGAGCAGTGACGCTAGAGGACCAGGGGGCTGTTCTCATGTGGGGAGTTCAGAAAGAGAGACCTGAGGGGGGAAAGGACGTCAGTGGTTGAGGGGGTAGTGTCTGCAGAGGCCAGAGAAGGTGATGTCCCAAAAGTCAATCCAGAAAGTGGCAGGTCCCACAGGACTTGCAGAGCCATGGGACTTGAGAAAGGGGTGGAGTTGAGGTGGGCTGGGCCTGCCTGAGGAGGCGGATGATCTGAAGGAACCCTGGTGATAACACAGCTCTTCATTATCATGTGTCACCCCAGGCCCTGGCTTCTGCAGAATCGGCTTTGTGGGGGTGCATCTCTCAGGCCTCCACACTAAATCCTAGACTCGGGACCCTCCTCTTAACCCCCATCCAAGGTTCCCTAAACCTGGCCCTCACCTCCTGGCTGTCCATGGAACATGACTCCACATCCCAACTCTCCCGTTCACGCCTGTCTCTGAGCTCTCAAGCCCTGCCCAGGGTGATCACAATAGATGTGAGCTTGCTGGGAGAGTGCAGCCACCACCGATGTGAGCTGTGAACAGTTACACCAAGGTCAGGTGCTAGGCTGAGCTGGCATCGCCTGCTTATCCCATTGACCCCTTGCCACTTCCCTGTTGGGGAGGTGCCAGTACCTTGTTTTCCAAGTGAGATCGTTTGCCCACGGTTTCCCATTTAGGCATTGGAGGAGCTGGGGGAAAATGACTAGACCTACCGGCCTTTGAGAGGAGGGTTAAGCAGCCTCACTTCCCCACTAGTGCTCCGTTTGGGCCCAGCGGTATATTCACAGCTGCCCCAAGGACTGTTGAGCCCATGTTGTTACAAGGATTTGCATTTCCCCAAGCACTTGGATGCATGGTCTCTGAGCCTCCAGTCCCCTGAGATATACCTGGGGACAGTGTCATCCTCTTCCCTTCACAGACACTTCCAGGGACACTTCTCAGGACACAGACTTGGATCAAGAAGCCCAGGCTGGTTTTTCTGACCCAAATCTGAGGCATTGGCTCACACAGGAGAGTTGGGATGATTTCCTTACTGTCCCAGCTTTCACTGTCCTCCAGGACGGGTCGGTCCACACACGACATGTGGCTCACAGAGTGGGAAGTACTTTCTGGCCCTTGATGAGAAAAGCGTGTTGTCCAGGCTTTAGAGGGCGCTCACTAGCACAGAGTCTGAGGTTCCACCTTCAGGAGGAAACATGGATGTCGGCTCACCAGCAGGAGCCCAGCTGCCCAGGCTGCAGGAGGGTCCCTCCAGCTCCCTCTTTCTTGCCAGTCTGGTTTAGTGCAGGTATTGCCTCCACACTCACTCTGTGGCGTGCGAAGCACTTCCACAGGCACTGGCTCATTTAGTCCCTCACAGCTCCTCCAGGCAGGCGGTCAGCATTTGGCTAAACTCGAGCCTCAGGGGCTTTGCTGGAACTAAGAAAACTGGCTCCTCTGCTGGCTCGTAAACGTCCCAGGAGGAGTGATGTCCACCCCTCCGTGTTGGCTTCAGGTGGCTTAGTTCGCAAAAGCACAAGTCGCTGAGGAGGGACGTGAGTGGAAGGGATCGTGCATTGTCCTGGATAGAGAGGGGACACATTTCTGGCCTCTTTATTGCTAGTTGTTCATGGTCTAAAAGTAAAGGTTGTCAGGGGGAGATTTTTCATCCGCCTTCTCTCAGCGTGTGTCTGTGGGTTTTGCAGCCTGCTGACGTGTTCAGTTCGGAACGCTTTGCAGCAGCCTCTGGTCTGCGGCACCAAAGTTCTGACTGCTCAGGGAACAATGGCCTCCCTCCAGACAGGGTTCCTTGCCACAGAATGGGCCAAAGCAAAGAATGGGAACTGCCACAATCTGGTGTTAGGCAACCGTTTTAAAATTAGACAGTCAGCTGCCCTTCAGAGTAGAAAAAAGGTCACTTGCCAGCTTGTGGCAAAACGAGTTTTGGCCCGATAAAGCTTCACGGCGTTTGAATTTGGGACTGACACGCTAGTCAGCCGTAACCTGTGGAGAACCAGAGGAATCGATCCTCGTGCTGTAAGGGTGCTCTCAGTCACCGAGAGGGTTCCTTGGCTCGTGGCCTGGATGGCCAGATGAGACGCAGGTTCACAGGGGAGTTCTGAGCGTGAGTTTGGAAGTTCATCTGTGACTCGGGTGGCCGAGCTCAGGCAGTCGGCCCTGGGGATCCGTTTGTTGCGGAGCCCACGAGCTGCTGGGTGAGAGGGCAGCTTGGCCCTCTTTTCCACCCTGACATGTGCTCTCATTTCAGAGGCCAGCTGGCGGCTCCAGCCCTGAAGGTGGAGAAGGTGAGGAAACCTCTAAAACGTTTCACCATCTTTGGTTGTGAAAGTGGAAGCAGCCTGATTTTCTCCTCCTCCTTCTCTCATTATTTCCTGTAGATTCTGACCGAGAGGATGGAAATTACTGCCCTCCTGTCAAACGAGAAAGGACGTCCTCTTTAACCCAGTTCCCACCTTCGCAGTCAGGTAACAGCTGCAGACCTTTATGGAGCGGTGACAGCATCGTGTTTAGAAGCCCCCTGTTCCCCTCCATCATTTCCCGCTCGTCGTCTGTCTCCTGTCCAGACCCAGTTAGAACCACCCTGAGACTCGGTCGCTGTTACAATAAGGTTAGTTAGAGCTTGCCCGAGGTGTGGCACAGGTACCCTAGTCTGGGATTGATGACACTTACGGAGAGGTGTGACCTACTGGACTGATAAAGGAAGATGCACCAAGAAAAATCATCCCTCTGAAGTGGGAAAGGGACTATCCGAGCCCTGTTGGGGCCTCTGACCGTTAATCACAAGTCCACTTTCCAAAGGTTGCTAGGACGTGGGGGGATTCGCCTAACCCGTCTGCTGTGTGCCTAGAGCTTGGCGGTCCAGTTGAGAAGCACACACACGCGCGCGTGCGCGCACACACACACACACACACAGAGAGTACACAGAGAGCTGAGTGGTCCCAGCAGACACTTTGGTGGTGGAATGCCTGGAGCTCCCAGAGGAGAGGGCTTGGGGCTTTAATGGGAGGGCCAAGCCTCTGGACCAGGCACAATCTGAGCATGTGCACAAGGCTAGTAGACCAGCTAGGGCTTGTACGAAGTCTGGTACAGGATAGCAGCAGGTTCCAGAGTAGAGAAGGATACTGGGGCTACTTAATGGGGGCTCCTCGAGCCTGGGATGCCCCTGCAGATTGTCTGGCAAGTGCTACCGCAGGGTCTCCCCCAGTCCTTTCCACCTCATCGGGACTTGGTTCACTCTGACATTGTCCTGTGTTCTCTGTAGCCATTAGAAATACATGTATATTAGGAGAGGATCTCCAGTTATCCCAGTGGAACTTCATCCTTAGGAAGTTCATATAAAACATTTACAACTGTGAACCCTAAGGGTAACACTTTAAGGGGGGAAAAGACACTCTTGGAAGATTTGTTTGTGCTTACAAAAGTAATGCGAACTTTACAGGAGTAGTGCAGAAGGTGAGCATCCTCTCAAGGTTGTCTCTGACACACTTGGTCTCCTACCTATTTCCCTTAACAATTTTTTTGAACATTGCCACGTCTTTCTTCACCACTGCATAAGACGCCCCCTGAATGGGTGCGCTCTCAGTTGCCAATCAGGCAGTAAGGAACTGCCTGGACAGTTTGCAGCCTAGGCTGCTGTGGACGTGCTTTTTGAGGGGCTTCTGCCCACATGTGGCATAGGTGTTTCTGCGGAATGAGAAAGCTGCCACCTCCTGGCTATGACTGTGTTCCTTCTGTTCGCTGTCTACTGCTGACACATACTTTCTTACCAGGAAGGCGCAGCAGGGAAGAGACGAGGTGATTTGTGCTGTGGCCCTAGGCCAACTGGGCAAAGGACCACCAAATGTTTTCCTCTCTAGAGCTCTGGACTAGCTCCTAGACTCTAGGAGATAACCAGCTCCCAGTCCTCAGGGGAAATGGAAAGATGAGCGGTGCCAGTAAAATCCTAAACCTGGTTTTTTGGGGGTGGGGTGCAGTCAACTTCGGAACCTTCACTGGTGACAAGGAGCAGGGACTAAGGCTTGGCCCCAGGTAAGACTTGGAACATCTGGTATGCTCCACTTCCCTCCTGGCTGCTCCCACAGGGGCCCAGGGTGCCCAGGAAAAGCCAGGGGAATGAGGACAAGGGGGTGGCCAGAGGAGGCCAGAGTCGACAGCTAGACATCGACAGGGGCCGTTAGGCTGGAGACGCCCCCTTCTTGCTGTAGAGAGTCTGGAGTGCGGAAAGGCCTTGCTCACGATGCTGATCCCCACCTCCCACGCCACGGTGGGGCTTGGAGACCCACCCCTCAGGTCCGAGAGGTGACCTGGGGCGTGTCTGCCCCACCACTCACTCTTGTTTTCCCTCTTGTTCCCCTCCCTGCCCGCACCTCCTTGCTGACAGTATCAAAAAACAATGTTTTTATGCCATCAACCTTCTGCGAGCCGTCTGCAGGCAATTCTGACTCAGACCCAGGTGAGCCCTTGCGTCCCTTTGCTTTCCACAGGCAGCCATTGGGGGTTTTCCTGGGATGAAAAGCAGTCGATATTGTCAAATAGTATCTTAACAAGAGAGGGCAGGGTTCTTTTTCAGTGCCTAAATGTTTTCTCAACTCTTCAGCTGGCACATTTGGAATCCAGTGTGAAAGAGGCTTCATGAGCCTTTATTTCTGTTTCTGTAAGTAAGGCCTGGTTACAAGGTTTTTTTATGTCCTTTTTGGACAAAGAATAAAGAGGTGTATTACTAGTTTTTCAAAATTTTACAAGCGTAACACATTTACATCATTTTAAAAAGGCAAATTAGAAATACACAGACTTAAAGAATTAGCCTGCCTGTTCCCCCCACCTTACTACCATTCCAGAGGTAACTAATGTAAAATGCAATTGCCCAGACCCCTTTCTCTGTATTAAGTTCTCACATTAATTAACATTTCTTAGATGTGTTCAGATAAATACATATATTTATTCATGGCTTTAAAACTTGAGGGGAAAAAAGCTTGCTCCCTTCTGAAGAACATGGAGCCTGCCTTTTTTGGTCTTTTGCAGCAGAACCAACTCCAGTAATTCCTGAAAGTTTCTCCTCATAAAAGATTTAATGAGCAAGTTTAACCACCCGAATTCTGTAACCCAACTTGCCTTATATAAATTCATTCCCAACTTCAAAAGCATTGTGAGATAACTCATATTCTGGCATGAGAGCGATGTCAAGGGAAGAGGCAAGTTTTTATAACTTTGAGGATTAATTTGATGGCAGCCTTTCAAACCGTTGAATTTGTTCCGACTCTAAAAGCAAACTGTTCGTAGTTGACCCCCTTCCCAGTCCTGGAGAGGAGCTCGGCTTTTAAAAATCTGGTTGCACCTGGGGCACTTGCTCAGAGAGCCAAGTTCTGAGCTGTGCGGGCAGTGTTAGCCTTTGGGAGCCTGTTTTGGTTCAGGAATCAGTCGCTGAAGACACGTGTTTTGATCCCTTTATGCCATGGAATTCTGTATGAATCTCATGATCACCCTTGAGGTCTGTGAGTGACAGCCTCACTCCCCTGTCTCTGCCCCCAAAACCTTTATCCAGAGCATAGAGAGCAGGGCAGACCTGAGAAAGGGAGCAGCCAAGCCCACCTTCAGAGGCTCTGATGTAGCTCTGGTCCCTGGTGCCTGATGCAGTGAGCCTGTCCTATTAGACTTCCCGGTCAGCTCTGCAAAGTGAACCTCATATCTTTGCCTGCCTTTTACTTTTGAGCTTTAATTTGGAAAAACCCTAAAACTTCAGGTAATTTTTTACCCCTTTACCTAGATAGAGGCTCTGTGGCTTCTGCAGGGACAAGACATCAGGTTCCAGTCCCATGTCCCATGTCTTTCTATCCATCTGGAATAGTTCTTCATTCTTTCCTTGACTTTTGTGACCTTGAAGAATACAGGCCAGTTATTCTGGAGAAGTCCTTCCACCGGGGGACTTCTCCCAAAGAGAGCAGTGTCCGGCATTTCCTGGCGCTGCCAACCAGGTTGTGTGTTTGGGGCTGGGGAGCCACAGAAGTGCCGCCGTGCTTTTGCAGGTGCGCCCGGCGCTGGTGCTGCTGGGGCTCCCTGTGATCACTTGATCGGGACGGGATCTGCCCTGTTTCTTCCCCTTTGTGATCGCTATTTTCTGGACAGAGATTTTGAGACATGAGGAAACCTTCTCCCGCAGTGTTGTCCTGTGTTAGCATCCACTCATGTTGCGTTCTTGAACTACTTACGACTCCGATGAAGGCCAGATGGACATTTTCTGCCTCATTGTGCCCCGACATTTAGTAATCGGCATTCTCCTGTAAAGAACAGCTTTCTTTTCCCCACTTCACTTAGTCACTTGTATCACATGGATTTACTGGTTCCTATTTTAATCTGTGGGTTATAATCTGGTGTTATTAGTATTTATTTTAATATTCAGATTTTATTTTGGTCAGCTTATTTTCATCGTTCCAGATTTAGTCAGTGGCCCCATCAAGCCAGGTTCCTGTGCCCCCTTAGTAGGTCCCCGTCATATTAAGCACTTCCTGTACTGTTTGTCATCACACGGGGCTCTGGGCTCATCATCTTTCCCTTTTTTTCAAAGGGGTCTTGGTTCTTCTTAGTGGAGCATGGCCTCAAGGGACCAAGATCTGGATGCCCCGTGTGCTCACCACCATCGGGCTGTCACTGCTCCCAGGACGCTCAGTGCCCAGAGCTAGAAATACACTCACAGCTAGGAGCACGCACCTGTGTGCATCTGTATGCTTACATTTACCTATGTTTCCGTAGCTGTCTATCTGCAGATGTGGGTAACTCCACGCTCATGTGGATACTTCCAGTTGAGTGCCACAGGGTTCCTCTTAGCCTCCCCTCTTCATATTTCTACCCCTCTTCCAGCTGTACAAGACCTGCCTCCCTCTGTCCTCAGTGCATGTCCTCATTGCTTCGTCCCGTGTGCGCGGCCAGGGGCTCTCCTTACCCTGCACCGGCACCGCTCTTACCCGGGCCCCAGCCCCCATCAGGCTGCTGCCTTCTCTGGGCTCCTTTTCAACCTGTGGTGTACATCGGGTTAAAGTCTGATATGGTTTACCGTTCGATTGGCAGTTCCCTGGGGGGTGAGCATCGCTCCCTCAGAGACCACTCAGCATCTTCCTGAGCAGGGCAGGAACCTCCCTCAAAGGAGCTGCTGGCTTGAGACATGATTTGGAAGAGGGAAAAGGCTGCCCCAGAAGGAGAGACCTCTTCCCCAGCAAGCTCACCGAAGGCCACGGATGTGCTCTCAAGAAGACACCAGCGCAGCCACCTGTGCACCCCCGTGACCCTGGCGTGGGGTGGGGGGGATGCGCTTTGGCCTCCAGGCAGTGCCTCTTCGTTACACCCTGACCGCGTTGCAGGGAAAGTGGGTTTCTGAGGCCAGTGACAGGGCTCTCAGGGTTTGACTGCCCTGCAGGCATACCTCCCTGCTGCTTTGGGCACCTTCAGGGTGGGCCAGGCGTCAGGCCCACCGCTCATGGGTGTCCAGCGGCAGTGGTGTCTGGGCCCACTGCCCACACTGGTCAGCCCAGGCCAGCCCCAGGCTCAGTGGCTGTTGGCATTGGCTCTGCACACAGCACCGTAGCAGGCATCCACCTGTGGCCACAGTGAGAGCATTGCAGGGCCAGCTCTTCGGGTTTTAAAAAATGATCTAAATTGTGAATTTATCTCAGTTGTTTTAATTTTTAAATTGCCAATCATCTTCTGAATAACTCTAAGCCTTGAAGGCAGGCCATGGTTGCCTTCAAAGGGCCAAAATAATTTTAGGACTGTATACATGTAACTACTCCTTAGCTGCTAAGGAGTTGAAATTACAGTCAGCCCTTTGAAAGCAACTGCAAGGCTGATGTGGCCCCCAGTGAAAATGAGTTTGACACTCCTGCTCTAAGTTTTGGAAATGTAACTTGATATTTTCCTTCTAAAAAGCAACACCTGGCAGCATGTTTTCCCCTGTGTCCTATTTGTCTGATTCTTCCGAGCATGGTTTTGTGACCTAGACTCTCATGGGAGTCAGCCCACAAACACAGGCCCTTAAAAGCCCGCAGGCTCTACTTGTTTTTGTTTTTGTTTTAATTTTTTTAAATGTTTATAAATTATATACTTAATTTATTTTTAGAGAGAGAGAGAAAACGATTCATTGTTCCACTTATTGATGCCTTCATTGGTTGATTCTTGTATGTGCACTGACCAGGGATCGAACCTGCAACCTTGATGTATTGGGACGGTGCTCTAACTGACCGAACTACCCAGCCAGAGCCTCCACCCTTTTTACTAAGTAGCTGTGAGAGTTCCCATAATCCCATTTTCGCCCAAGGAGAACAGTTTGGCTCACCAGTGTGTAGACAGCAGGAAGAGGGCCCTTTTGTTTCATCCGGAATTCTGATTTCTGTAAGACCTGAAAGTCTGGTCTGACCAAGCATTTATGTTGTCATTTTAGTGCACAGTTGGTTGGTTTTTAGTATGTCCGCAGAGTTGTGCAGCTCTCGCCGTAATTAATTTTAGAACATTTTAATCAACCCCCAAAGAAACCCCATATTTCTTAGTGGTCACTCCCCATTCCACCTTCCCCAGCGCCTGGTACCACAAACCCGCTTTCTATCTCTGGGTTTATCTGTTCTGGACATTTCACACAAATGGAAATTATACTGTGTGATATTTTGAGGTATCTTTCCATTTATTTTAAGTCTTTACTTTTTTGCAATGTTTTATAGTTTTATTTTGTTAAATTTATTCCCAAGTACGTTATTTCCTTTTGTGCTACTGTAAATGGAATTGTTTTCTTGACTTCATTTTTGGGTCATTATTGCCAGTGTATAGAAACGCACAACTGATTTCTGTATAATGGTCTTGTTCCCTGCAACCTGACAAGGGTTTATTTCCAACAGGTTGTACCTTAGCACAAATGCAAGGCTCCCTCTGGTGACCCAAAATGCTGCCATCCGTCTACTTCCGCAGGCACAGACCTGGGCCTGTTCAGGCCACAGGGCTTTTTAGGTGCTGATCCTTTCCACCAAGGATTGCATTAAACTGTCCCCTCCACCTGGCCTCTTCTGAAATGGGCAGAGTCACCAAGGTGCACGGACTAAGGGATCTGTGAACACATGGCTGAGCAGAAACCAGACTTCAAATGTCCTAGGCGTCCCTGTGTTCGTCAGCCCGAAATCTAGTCCTGGAGGAGGACCTGCCTCCTCACATGTGACTGGGACGAACAGCCCTGCTGCCTTCTCCTGGGCCTTCCGGCGCTCTCATTAAGCAGTGAGGCAAAGCTCTGCAGGCACATCTGGAAAGAGAGCAAGCCTGCTGTCTGCCACCCTTGATCTCTTGCCACAGAAAACCTGTCTCATTTCCCAGACATCTGCTGGTCGTACAGAGACCTCTCCCAATTAGAGACACGTCCCTGACAGATCCTCTGGGAAAGGGAGCTGAGTCCCTGGAGATCTTTATTTGGTGGCCCTATGACATTCTCCAGGGCCTGCAAGTGCAGCATGGCGTTCAAGCTCCTCCTGGCAGGCCTCTGGGTTAGGCAGTCCACGGGCTGACCAGCCTTGTACTCACCCTCCAGAGGAAGGGCTCCTTGGTGGAGTGGTCACCCTCACTTCTGTCTGGCATCTCTGACACCCCCTGGTCTTCCATAGCATTTCGCCCCCGAACCACACTTCCTGCAGCCCCCTGCCACCTCACGCTGGCTGCCTTGCAGCCTTGGTGGTTGGACAGGATTTCTGCATTTCTGTTTCAATTTGGAATTGTTTCCCTGGTTCTCCAGGCCCACAACCACTGGGGCCCAGACCACAGCCCTCTCCTGCCCCCTGCTCTCTCCCAGCCTTGCCACTCCACCCCAGGCAGGCCTGCTTTTATCTTGTGTCTTGTGCTTATAGAGGAAAAGAGCAGTGGGTTCCGGTTGAAGCCACCAACACTGATCCATGGCCAGGCACCCAGCGCAGGTAGGTGCCCGCCCACCTTGGTGGAGAGTGGAACGGCTTTCTCATACCCTTCCAGGCCTCTGTGCAGCTTCTGTTTGCACAGCTGCCTAAGGCAGCCCCACCAGTGCTCTCTGGGCTGTTACCTGACACTTGCGCCCTGGAAAGCCTCTTTAAAGAGCCTGTCAGACCAGGGAGCTTCTCCCGCCTGTGAACCCTTCACTGCCTTGAAGAGCAGATGGCAAGGGAACAGGCTTGGCTTGGTCTGGGAGTTTGGGCTCCGTGCCCCGCGATAGCTCAGTTGGTTCAGGCTGTCTCTCCAGAACATTCTAGCCCCAGCATGCCATGGCATTAGTGCTGATTAGCAGAGTGGCCTCCATCCAGTGGCACACTGCTGGTGAGTGGGGCCCAGGGAAGGCCAAAACATTATTTCACGGTCCTTGCCCAAGCCGTGTTTGGCAGAAGCGTTTTCTCAATGTGGCATTTTCAAACAGCAGGTACAAAGGGCGTCTTTCTGTAACTGCCAAGCAGCATCCTAAACTGGAGGGTCGCCTGTGGCTTCACTTGTTTCCCCTCACATCTGTGCTTGACCCTTGAACCAGCACTTGAGAACAGGTGTCCTTTGGCTTTCCCAAAGCATTACTGTACTCACTGCATTAATTCACAGACATGATCAGTTACCTGGGAATGCCGTTTAATCACATATAAAAAGAACAATAGCCAGACTTTGCATGTCCAGTTATAAAGAAAATATCCTCGTTTGTGTTTTGTTTTGTTTTTAGAAAACGTGCTTCCCTACAGAGTGTAGCCTGTAAGGGCCATGAAATGGATCACTGGGTTTAATTTGTCTTGGAAAGTGCTTGAGAGCCTGAGGTATTGCGTTTCTGCCCAAGAGGTCCAAGGGCCCTGGGCAAACCATCCTCTGTTCCCAGGTCTGCCAAGCCAGAAGCCCAAGGAGCAGCAGCGGAGCGTGCTTCGCCCAGCAGTACTACAAGCCCCACAGCCAAAGGCACTCTCACAGGCCGGTAAGAAATGCAGCCCTGGTGCCCAGGCTCGCATGGCAGAGTAGAGCATTTCAGAAGTCGTGCCTGGGACAGCCACACAGGTGACTTTGCTTGTATCTGCCAAATGCACATAGAAATAAAGAAATAAAGAGAGCACTGGGAAAACAACCCTTGATGTCCCTGAGGAGCCCAGGAAAGACAGAAGGCTGAGCCTGCCTGCTGGTGCAAACGTTACTTTGTGCACGCACCAGCCTTCAAAACACTGCCTCCACTCCCCAACCACTTCAGGTCCGCCCCTACTGTGTGCAAGCAGAGCTCAGCCCTGCAGTCTCCGAAACTGAAAGGGTGGCTTTCACGTGCATTTTCATTTCACTCGCCAATCCTGAGACATGACTTTTAAACCATAAATCCATTGCATGCACACAGGCGGTGGTTTTCAGTTAACCCGTAGTTTTCCTTGTGCGAATGAGCTCCTCTTGTCTTCCTCTTGCTCCGTCCCTGTGATTCGGGAGCTCTTCAGCGGCAGCAATACAACGTCCCACACGAGGGACATGGCGTGCTTCTGAAGAGCATTTAATTACAGGGGAAGTGTATGTAGTGCTCAGCGGTCAAAGCCAGATTTAAAGCTGTGTGTGTCGTGTAATCGCAATTATTTAAAGGAAAAAACACACAGAATGAGGGTGTTATTTGTAAAACTTGTTTTATAAAACTGATAATCGTTCCCCCAGTATTTCTTCCCACCCCTCTTCATTAGTATTGCTTCTAAATACACTATAAAGTCACACAGCTCTTTGTAGAACAAGCAATAAGATATTCCCACCTCTGTGTGGTTTTAGTTTGGGCTCTATTTTAATCTAAGAACGTGTTGCTTTCAGTGGTGTGCCAGGTCCTTTATACTGTTGGTCCAAATGGGGGCAGGAGGAAGCACGAGAGGCGATGCAGCGCTGACTCCGCAAGTCTCCCCTGTCCTTTTGTCCCCGCAGTCCCAGCCAGCAGCACAAACGGGCTCAGCGTCCCAGCAGACTGCACAGGAACCGGGACATCGACATCACCCAGCATCCCCACACGGAGAAGTCCGCCTGAAGAGGCACCAGCCCCTGAGGTTCGTCTGTGCCCAGGCGGGGAGCACACCTCACGGGAGACTCCTTGGGTCTTGCCGAGCACGTCGGCCGTTTCCTGTTCTGAGCAGTGCCAGTGTTCTGTGTTCAGGCTTTTTGGGTTTGCTCAGTGGCATCAGTGTAGAACCACAGCTGACAATGCCAAGAGTTTAGGGGGGTCCCCATGGTCCTGAGAGAAAGGTGCCATGAGCACAGCTCCACCACGGTCTGCACTGCCCGAGGCTAGCATGTCCTTCCCCATGTCCCAGGTAGCATTCGGGAGGATGGCTTTCATTAACGAGGGCCTTGCACCGTTCACGCGGGCAGTGTTTCCCCTCCTTGTTGCCACACCCCAGCAACTCTGGGGATGCATACACGTGTTACCTTTCCGATCGAAGTAGGCTCAGAAATGATTTCTTTTTAAAAAGCAGTCCTTTGGGGATCTGAAATTACAGAGGCCAGAAGCGTCGGTTTCCAGGAGTGCTGCAGAGCAGCTGGGAAACGGGCATTCATGAAGCACCCACTCTTGGGGCTGGCAGAAACAGACGCGGAACCTGGTGTGCAGCACCGTGCCAGGCCTCGTGCACAAACCACTCTGGCAACCTCGGCAGATAAGTTGCTGCTGCAGGTTCTCTTCTGCCTCCTCCACACCCACCCCCCTGCAGATGTTCAGGCTCAGATGGTGAAAAATGATCATCTACAATTCCATTTTGAAACCTCCTTGAGCCCCCCACCTTCAAACCAGTTAGCAGAATTGGAACTCAAAGTTGGTCCTGTAACATACGCTTCTTGGAAACGTTGGTAGCTGGGTCTGGGGCGGGCAGTCATCCGCACAGCTCCGTGCTAGAGGGAGACCCAGAAGCAGCCCGGCCATCCTGTCCTCCCCGAGTTCCCAGCTGCAGAGAGCTCGCCCTGTGCAGTCCTGGGGTCTGCCTGCCTCACTCTTCCTTTTGGTTCTAGCTCCACCTCAGGTGTCCCTCAGCCCAGGGACCTTCGCCAAAGGACAGTCACTACTGCAGTAAGGTGGCTCTGCTTGCTCATCAAGGCAGTGTGTCCCTTCTTTTCAGTTGTTGTTCTGTTTAACTAGGAGAAGGAGCCCCAGGAAAATGAGTCTAGCAATCCTTCCGAGGAGGACAGCTGTGAGAAGAAAGAACATGCCTCACAGCAAGCGTTCGTGTTTGGGCAGAACTTGAGGGACAGAGTTAAGGTACGCGCTCAGAGGGCTGGGCAAGCTGTCGAGCCCGAGCGTTGATCTTTTTATGCCTCCCCCAGGTTCAGCACCAGGAGTCTGCTTCTTAGGGATGGGGCAGACACAGCGCGGGGTGTGGGTGGGCCTGTGACTCACAGCACAGCTGGTAGCTGCTTGTCGTGCCTCCTTCCCGCACTCCTTTGCTCAGGCACCCAGGCTGCCCACACTCCCTCCCCCCTGAGTGGGACTCAGCAGTGGCTCCTTGGTGGCAGGGCATAGAGAGGTGGCCTGTGAGAGAGGTTTGTTTCCTTCAGGGCTTTCTACGTCAACACTAGCAGCAGTCAGACCGAATTGTGCCTAGTTGCTGGGGACCTGCCCTGCACGGCACTGTGGGTTGTCCAGCAGCACCCCTGGCCCCCACCCTCTAGTATACCCTCCCAGTCGTGACCACCACCCAGTCCCATCCCCCCATAGTGCCGAGTGTTCCCCACAGGACCAAATCACTCCTGGCTGAGAACCGTCACCTTTTTTTCTAAAGCAGGGCAGGTGGGAAGGTACTGTTTTTGCTCCCATGGGAGCAGCTGTGTCTGTCACCTCCTGGCCGCCCCCAGGCAGGTGGGTCCAGTGTGGGGACTGAGTCAGGGCAGAGGGTGTCTGGCAATGGCAGGGGTCTCAGCTCTCTGCCCCCTGTGCTGCTAGTGCCCCAGAAAGACTAGAGCACGGGCAGCACCACCTTTCGTAGCCGCAGGGATGGGCTGTGCCATTTCTAGCAGCTCACCTTTAATATTTTATTTATTTATTTTTAGAGAGAGGGGAAGGGAAGGAGAAAGAGTAGGAGAGAAACATCAATGTGTGGTTGCCTCCCATGGTCCCCCACTGGGGACCTGGCCTGCAACCCAGGCATGTGCCCTGACTGGGAATCGAACCAGCGACCCTTTGCTTCACAGGCCCGTGCTCAATCCACTGAGCTACACCAGCCAGGGCAGCAGCTCACCTTTAGAGGACTGAGAGACCGTGTCTGGGGACATCTGTGGTTGGCACTCCTGGCATCGACTGGGTGGGGGCGGGGGTGCTGCTGAACACCCCACAGTGCCCGGGACGATGCAGCCCCAGTGTCGGTGATGCTGGGGGTAAGACTCCCTGAAATGAGGAAACAGCGGGTCGCACCGTCCGCGTTCTCATGTGATAGCACTGTCCAAGGGAAGCACAGGTGCCCCAAGAGACAGAAACGGGTGTTGCCATCACCTGACCGTAGCCAAACCAATGAGTCCCTTGGGGGACTGCTCCCTCCAGGGAGGAGGACAGAAGTGAAGGGAGGGCCTTAATACCCAGCAGCGCTCAGGCCGGCACCTGGCCAGACCTCAGGTCGAATCTGCTTCTCAGGTGCAGGGAAGCACCGCCTGGACGTCGGGGCCAGGGCAGTGTCTCCCAGAGGTCCAGGGCTCACGTGGTCACTGAGGGCTTGGTCACGTCCCACCCCACCCCTTCCCGGGAGGTGACTCCAGCTGTGGTCTCCTAGCTGCACCGTGCCTGTGCTCCACTGCTTGCAGGATCAGGCCCACCCTGCCACCCCTCAGGTTCCCGGGAGCGGTCAGGTCACCTGTGCAAGGGAGCAGACGTGGCATCTGGCATCAAAGCAGCCCTCAGGAAACAGTGCTTTTTTATGTTCATAGTAAACCCCTTAAAACAGCAGATTTATAAGCCTTCTGTGATCTCAGTGCAGAAGTATTGATGAAAATGCTAACAAGATGCCAGCCTGTGTTCGCTTTTGTGTTTTTTTAACAAGGTAGAAAAAGCTCCCTAACACTTTATGAATTGTTTTATACCTCAACCATTAAAGGCAAAAAGCTGTGGCATTGATTACAGCCCCAGCGCCCAGCGTGTGCCCCCAAACCGCCTCGCACATCTGATGGGGTTTGGGGGGGGGGCGCTGCGCTGTATGGCCGAGAGGCCGTGCGGCCAGGCTAGGCTGCCATAGAGGGCCCGAGCGCGTCACTGTCTGAGTGTGGGTGTTTCTGCTCCCCAGTTAATGAATGAGAACACTGAGACAGCTGACGCGGAGCATGCCGGAGCCCCCAGTTCAGAAACGCCAACTGCAACCAACTATTTCCTCCAGTACATCAGCTCCAGGTACGTGTCTCGGGCCCTGCGCCCAGCGCTGAGCGGAGTGCGCCTCGGCCTCAGAGGGCCCAGGTCCTTCATCCGCCCTGACTCAGACCCCCAGAGAGGGCAGAGTCTTCTGGAATCCCAGTTGCCCTCTAGCCCCTTCCTTTTTTTCCACTTGGCACAACTCTGGAGGGGCCAAAACAGTGGGCTTTGCTGGACACCTGAGGCAGACCTGAGTTCTGTGAGGTCGTCCAGCCCAGCCCTCAGAGTGACCTCTGTCACCTGGACCTGGTGCCCCGAGCAGAGCCCAGCGGGCTGGTGGCGGCCCAGCTGCCTTTTGTTACCCGCTGGGTTCCAGCCCCATTCACAGCCCATCTTTTCAGTTTAGAGAACTCGAACAACAGTGCCGACGCCACCAGCAACAAGTTCATATTTGGCCAGAACATGAGCGAGCGCGTGCTGGTGAGTAGCCCCTGCAGGGACTGTCCTTCCTGGGACCCAGAAGGCTTTTAGAGCCATCCCCCGCCCCCGTTCAGGTCAAAGGGACATGGGTGTGGCTACCACTTTGTCTCTTGGAAAATTAGGGTGATTTCAGTTGTGAGTAGGAGAAAGACGCAGCTCAGACTCAGCTTAAAGCGAGGGCCGGGGTAGTTACCTGCTCTCTCAGAGCTGGTGCCCTGCTTCCTGTCTCTCCTCACCCCGAGACAGGTTTTCCTGGTCCCAGGCCGAGTTTCTTCCCACTAGGGCTAGGGCAGAGGCAGCCGTCAGAACCTCAGCCTTTAGCCCCATGCTGCTGGGGCCAAGGGTGGTCAGCCCCACCTGACATTGAGGCTGCAGCCCAGAGTGGGGGATTGGTGCAG
>PVKM010014145.1:0-29408 GCA_004027735.1 Carollia perspicillata
AAATCATATGGTATTTGTCTTTCACTGCCTGGCTTACTTCAGTTAGCATAATGCTTTCCAGTTCCATCCATGCTGTTGCAAAGGGTAGGAGCTGCATAGTATCTCATTGTGTAAATAAACAAATCAACAAAAAACAAGTGTTGAAGAGGTTGTGGAGAAAAGGGAACCCTGGTGTTTTTTTCTTTTTTGATTTAATTGTTATTGTATTTTTTCTATTACCAGAATTACTAAATTATATTTCATCTGGATCAGCTATGTTTTGAGAACTTTGAGATTACTGGATGAGAAATTCTAGCACATAAACTTTCACATTCCCCTTCCCTTACCAAGAAAAAAGTTTCAATTCATGTAGTTGGACTTCCTTCAAAGTGAATGGTTTCCTCTAGGGTGGTCTAGACATAAAGATGCTATTCAGTTAATTTACCTTAGATTCGTATAGCCATGGACTTTCATTTTAATTTCTTTCACCTTTCCAATAGTGTTTTGTCATTAAAATTATTTTGTAATACTGTAAGTAAAAACACATTATATGGAAACAACCTTTTTCTCTTTTTCACTGTGAGTAATAAGGAGGGTTAAAGTTGGAAGAAATAGGTTTTCAAAAACAGTATTAGAATATCTGTCTTTACCTATTTGCTCTATAAGTTTACTCTTGTAAGATACCAGTGAGAAGATCAAAGGTTCTTCTGTATCATTAGAATATGACTTTTAAGTCACTTCCTTGATGACATGTTTGAATTATGGTTATATGGCTTAACAATTCTATGGTCTTGAGAAGTTACTTAAATTTATCTGGCCTTTATAATGAAGAAAACCCACCTCATGGTTCGTTGTGAGGACTAAATGACATAATGTTAGATAAAGTACTTAAGTATCTGGAATGTAGCTAGCTTCCCCCCGCAAATATTAGCAATTTTTATTAAAAATGACAATGAATAAGAAGAAAAGCAAACAAAGATTAGGAATCCACACAAGAAAATGCTGGGTTATGTGTGGGAGGCTGTGGAGAGGAAGGGAGAATTGCTATCCCCACTGATAATGATGGAAAAATCACTAAGCAGTACATTTGATTCCCCAAGGATAACCTCAAGACGTAGATGGCGGTACTTATAAACATTCTCCCAATTGCTCTGTTGTGGCTGCGGTTTTTTCAACCACTTTTATATGGGAGCAATACCCATGGGCAGTCTTCTTAGGTTCAAGTGAATATTTAGACTCAAGACCATCATAGATTGCACTTGGCAGCAGCACTCAGAAGACGTAGACAGGAACCAGAGCTTGCCAAGAAGGCAGTGTCATGTATTCTTTTTCCCTGCGTTTTTGAAACAATCCATGCAGCAGGGCAGGTCTGAGAAGAGTTTTACATCAAACAGGTCCAGGAAGTGCACATACATCAGAAGAGCCCACATTTTTAGCACCCCCAGAGGCATAGCTTCGAGAGTCCCCATCAAGGCCATGACACTTACTTAGCAAAGCTAAAAACCATGACTTCCTATTAGCATTTATAATAGATAATATCTATCCAGATGTACTTTTTCCAGTCATGGGTCACTTTTTATCATACTCAGTGTGACTTTATAATACAGTTGGTACATATTATCTTTACCAAGTCTCAGTATAACAGAGACAGAGTTGCCAAAGGTCATACTCTCATGCGGCAGAACAATAGGTATTATTAACCCTTTACCTACACGAGGGGCTGGTTCATTGAGAAATAATGTATTGGGCTATAAAAGTAGGCAGATATTTGTCAGTAACTATTCCAAGATTCCAAGTGTGCTCTATTGAATCTTCCTTTTGTACTTACTGGTCAAGCTCTCATAATAAAATCATAGCTAGATCCTTAACTTTTCACTTTTATTCAGTAATTAAATATAGCTTAGAGTTGTTAAGCTTCAGAGTCTCATAAACAGTTCATAACTCCTTTCTCCATTGTGTCCTGCCCTCGAGAGCATGGCAGGGAGAGGGTATTTGTCTGGCTCTCACAAGACTCTCTCCATATGTATCACACAGGTGCTGACATAGGGAGAAGAGATGCAGTAGACAGGGCTTATTTTGCATGGTCACACTGCTGACATAAGTAGGATTAGAGGGAACACACCTAAACATAATTAAGGCCATATATGACAAACCCACTGCTTGCATCACACTTAACAGGCAAAAACTATAAGTGTTCCCCTTAAGATCAGGAAGAAGGCAGGGATGTCACTTTCACCACTCTTATTCAACATAGTACTGGAAGTGCTAGCCACAGCAATCAGACAAGAAGGAGAAATAAAAGGCATCCAAATTGGAAAGGAGAAATAAAACTGTCAGTATTTGCAGACAACATGGTACTGGACATAGCACCCCAAAGATTGCACCAAGAAACTCCTAGAACTGGTCAATGAATTCAGCAAAGTAGCAGGACACAAAATTAATATCCAGAAATCAGTTTCATTTTATATGCCAATTAAGAACTAACAGAAGGGGAAATTAAGAAAACAATCCCATTCACAATTACTACAAAAAGAATAAGTACCTAGGAATAAACCAAACCTAGTATGTAAAAGACCCATACTTGGAAATATATAAGACACAAAAGAAAGAAATTAAGGAAGATACAAATAAGTGGAAGTATGTACCATGTTAATGGATAGGAAGAATTAACATCCCTAAAATAGCCATACTACCCAAAGCAATCTATAGATTCAACAATTCCTATCCAGATTCCAATGATGTATTTCACAGAAGTAGAACAAATATTTCAAAAATTTATATGGAACCACAAAAGGTCCCACATAGCAACAGTGATCCTGAGAAAGAGGAACAAAATGGGAAGAATCACACTACCTAATATCAAAATATACTATAAAGCCATAGTAATCCAGAAAGTATGATATTGGCACAAACACACAAATACAGGGTCCAGAACAAATAATGTCCCATTTTTATTACAAAATCTTTTGTTACAAAAACATAAGCATGTAATTCTGTAACATAACAATATCACACTCAAGCACACCATATAACAATTTGGTGAAGTGTTCTAATTAAAACTATAAATTATTACACCCATATTATTACCCTACCAACCACACTCAAGCAGGCCTTCCTTCTGCCAGACTGTGTGTATCAGTGGAACAGAATAGACGGCCCAGAAATAAACCCACACTGTTAGAGTCAATTTATATTCAAGAGAAAAAGCAAGCATATACAATGGGCTAAAGATATTTTATTCAACAAATGGTGTTGGGAAGATCAGACAGATACATGCAGAAAAATGAAACTAGACCCCCTTATGCCATACACGAGAATAAATTCAAAATGGGTTATAGACCTAAATGTTAGGCCCAATACCATGAAAGTTGTAGAAGAAAACATTGGCAGCAACATCTCAGACATTGCCCATAGCAATATTTTGTCAGATATATCTCCCAAGGCAAGGAAAACAAAAGAAAAAAATAAACAAATGGGACTACATCAAACTAAAAAGTTTTCGCACAGCAAAAAAAATTATGAATAAAATGAAAAGACAACCCACAGAATGGGAGAATATATTCGCCAATACATCTGATAAGGGGTTAATATCCAAAATTTACAAAGTACTTAAAAACGCAACACCAAAAAACAAGCAACCTAATTGCAAAGTGGGCAAAGGACCTGAATAGACACTTACCCAAGAAGAACATACAGATGGCCGACAGACATATGAAATGATGTTCAGCCTCACTGATTATTAGAGAAATGCAAATTGAAACCACAATTAGATATCATCTCACACCTGTGAGAATGGCTAGCATCAATGAATCAACAAACAAGTGCTTGCAAGGATGTGGAGAAAAGGGGACTATTTTGCACTGTTGGTGGGAATGCAGACTGGTGCAGCCTCTGTGGAAAGCAGTGTGGAGATACCTCAAAAACTTAATAACAGATTAGCCTTTTGACCTAGCTATTCCACTTCTGGAATATAGCCAAAGGAATCCAAAACACTAATTCAAAAGAACATAAGCACCTCTATGTTCACTATAGAAGTATTTAAAATCACCAAGATAAGGAAGCAGCCCGAGTGTCCATCAGTAGATGAATGGATAAAACAACTATGGCACATTTACACAATGGAATACTATTCAGCTGTAAAAAAGAAGAAAATTTTACTTTTTGTGTCAGTATAGATGGACCTGAAGAACATTATGCTAAGTGAAATAAGCCAGTCAGAGACAGAAAAATACCATATGGTTTCACTCATGTGTTGAATCTAATGAACAGGCTTAACTAACGTGGAAAATGGGGCCGTGCTCGTAGATGAAAGCAGGCTGACAGCAAGGCAGGGGAGGTTAGGGGTGGCTGGACTGAGCAAAAGTGGAAAGGAACACATGGACATGCACAGCAGTATGGTGATTGCTGGGGGAAGGCGTATAAGGGGATGAAATGGTAATAGGAAAAAACACAATAAATAATTTTTTTTAAAAGACTGTATGATGAGATTTTGTAAAGGCTCTTACCTCCAGTGATGGTTTTCCTTCTAGGGAGACCTAGGTTCATCATTGGTGAGATTTAGGACAAGAAAACAGATGGAAAAAGTTTTTCCTGTCCTCTCTTTCTCTAGAGAGTATATGGCTTAAAATCACCAAAGCTCAAGGGATTGAATTGGTCTCGTGGAGACTGGGACACAGGTGAGAGTTTCTAATCAGTCTCTACTATCATACTATTTGGTTTAGAAAAAAAATCATATGAAAAAGACTTCAGTCCTCATTTTTAGTCACTGACTTGTATAGCACTCTCCCTTTTATTCAGTTTCATTAACTTTTTATCCCTTACAACTGAGAAAATTGAATTTAATAAGCTGTAATTCTTTAATTCAGAAGCACCTTCTTGGTTCACTCACTTTTGAAAATTAATCAATAACAATCATTTTAAATAAATCACTAAGACTTTGTTCTTTCCTTTTAGCAAAGCAAGTTCACAAACATTAAGTGTTCTTTGCTTATCCTTTGAGTCAAATGGAGACTTTTATATTTTCTAAACTTTATTGCTACTTGTGGTCAGAGTGGCATTCAAACTCTTGCCGCAAGACTTTAACTGGGAGGCTAAAGGACTCTGTAGAAAGGACATCTGCCCACTGTGTATATGAAGTATTAAGGTCCCCTGTCTAGTGAGGAGAGGGAAAATGGCTACTCCCCCCGTGTGACTGTTCAGACTGTAAGTTAAAGTGTTCTCAGATGATTGGTGGTCATTTAGGCCACACATTTCTTGTCTATATTTTAACCCATTGCCTTTTCTATGTTTTTCTCTCCAATATTCTCCCATGAACCTACTCCATATCTGTATCCATACCATTCTAAATTTTAATTACATTCTAAAACACGAACAGTGGTGATTGTGGAAGCCATAGTGGTGTGCCTCTCAGATCTCCTTTCGAGAGAGTCCACTTTTTAAAAAATCCTTACCCAAGGATATGTTTTTATTGATTTTAGAGAGAGAGGAAGGTGGGGAGAGGGGACAGGGGGGAGAAACGTCGATGTGAGAGAGAGACATTAATCCGTTGCATCCCACACACACCGCAGTCAGGACTGGGGATCGAACCAGAAACCTAGGTATGTGCCTTGTCCACAAATCAAACCTGCATCCTTTTGGTGTACAGGGCAATGCTTCAACTAACTGAGAAACCCATCCAAGACTAGAGAAAGTGCACTTTACATAAGCCAGTTAGCTGACAGCCTCCAGCTGTCCATCAGGGTCCACCACGGCTTTCTTGCCAAGACCACACTCTCTTGAGGTTGCTCCCTCCCAGCTGATCGCTAAGCACAGCCATTCTGCCCAACAGAGTACTGCTTTCACAGTCTTTACTCTGGGGCTCCTTGTCAGCCTCTGCTCAGAACTGCACTATAATATTCACTGTGGACTGAAAGCTCATCCTGCCTATTCTTGCTCCCTCTGCACTTCATGAGTATACTTCATGAGTATGCCCCCTGCTTAATCTCTTGCACTTTCAGTGTGTTTCATGAAGACTCTGACTGACATGACAAGCTCTGTACAACCTATGTAAAAAGCATGTTATTAGAAAGAGGAATAGAGAGATGTTATCCACCACCTCTCCTACTTCACCAAGCCATTACCTCTGCAGAAAACAGGAGGGTGTGATTTGATATAGGGCTCTAAACCTAGAGAATATATATGTAGTATATACATTTAATATCCATATCCTCTTAGATTGTATCTACTAGATATGATTATATATCTTTATTTTATATATCTACTTAAGACGAGGGGAACTAATGGAAAAGTGATGAAAACAGATTCTCAAACATGTTAACCCTGTTAAAGTGTGAATTCCATCACAAGATCACATTTGAATTATTCAGAACACACACATTAAACTTCTCATTGGAAGAATGTGTGTTTCATCTCATCTAGGTAAATGCAGGAGAAAAGCACAGGAATGACAAAGGACTCAAAGAAATCGTCGATCTTTGGTTTGATAAGTCTTCAAGATTCAGAGCAAATCCTTTGGCCCCCTACCGTACCATATTTGTTCCTGCAAAGTTCCTTCCCCAGAGCAGTGTCTCAGCTTGGGGAGTCACCTAAGGGGCCAAGGTCCTGGGTCAGTTGTGTTCGTTTCATCCTGGCATCACCGGGTGCTCTCGCTGGCTGTATACACTAGATACCCCTCTCAGACAACACCTGGCTGGGTTCTTGTATCTCCCCAGGGTTCTACCTGAGAACATGTATGGTCTATTGTGCTCTCAAGCCCCTCACACCCTTCCCGGGGTAGTTCTACTTTCACGTGGCTCTACCCAAAAAGGGTGCTTGAAGGTGTCTCTTTCTCTGAAGCATCAGCACCTTGCTTATCATTAAGTGCTCTATGCTTCATTTGTCCAATTCTAACTCACCAGTTTGGATTATCTCTTTCAAACAGATAAGGGACCATGTCCTCATTTTTGATATTTTCCTCCAATATTTCGGCTGTGCCCCTGAGCTTCCAGCTTCCCCTGAAGGTCTCAGCCTCTAAAACAGAAAAGCCACAAGACAGCAGACTTCCGACTGTTTTTCTGTGCATTCTCCTCCCGGGACAATGGGCACAATAGCAACCATCTGCGTGAAGAGGAAAAGAGAAAGAAGGAAATACCCAGAGAGGGGAAGAACTGTATTTTTCTGCCACTTCAGCATATGGCTAGAAAATAAATTAAAGTTTTAACATTGAAAGGAACATTAGAGGTTTTCTAATTCAATGCCCTTTCCCAGTCTTCTCTATTATATGTCCCTGACATAGTCAAGCGGACTCCACAATTCCAGTGACAGATAATTCAGTTCCTTACAAGACGATGCATTCCCAAATTGTTAGACTTCTTAGGAAGTCCATCTTATACCGAGTTGGCGTCTGATTCCCTTATGGACAGCAGGGAATGTCGCTCATTGTCCGAAAGACAGTGGCCATGGACCTAAAAAGACAGAGGTGGTTCAGGTAGTCTCTGTGAGCTTCAGCTGCTTCATCTACAGAAATATCTGTCAGAGTTACAGGGAAGATTATGTGAAATAAATAATGAGATAGCGTTTGTCATGGTAAATGTTTGCTGAATTTTGTTTCTGTCTAATATAGATCCAAACTCATTCATTCATTCACTCATAAAATATTGATGTAGCATTTATGTTGTTCCACACCTTGGAATAAACCCTGGCATTCTAGCAGAGAGTGCAGCGAATGTGTGCTTTGTCTCAAGGGAATACAGTGAGTCCAAAAAGAGTATTGAATTACAAATGTTAGGAGTTGTACGAAAGAAAGCACCAGGGTCCTGAGAGAGCTCATACAAGGGGAGTCATAAACACAAGGCCACTTTCTGTCACACACACACACACACACACACACACACACACACACACACACAGGAACAAGGTAATCATCTCTCCCTACAAAGTCTTCTTACCTCAAGAATAAACATTCCTATGTTTTCATGCATTCTTCAGATAGCATGGCTATGGATGGCTTAGTTTTTCCTGATAAAATATGGAATACTGAAAGATCTTTCCTTAAGCAACTTCTAGGTTAATAATAAACAGTTTATATTACTTAAAATTCTTTTTCATGTTTTTAAGTCCTTTTCAACATGTAAAATAACTGCAAGCATGCATTCTTTTTCTAGTTCCCATATTCTGTGTATTAATTTTAATTTGCTATTATATTTGCTTTTGTAATGTTGAGAGGAAAATAAGTCTTAAGAGAAACTATAACCCATTTCCTTTTGGGAACTTATTTTAATAAGTTACTTATAAGATAGCTAGATAGAGTTTGTAAGTGTGTACTTATCCCTAGACCTAGTGTTATTGTAAATGGACCAAAAGTGTGTATACACCTTGTAAGGAGATGCCTGAAATAAAAGTTGTTAGTCTTATGAGTGTTCTGTCCAGCTGACTATGTACTTCTGATCGTAAAACGCAGCACCCAGAAACCCGGTCCCTTTTGTCCTTCCTCCCACTCACTCCGGTATTTAATTCATCATTCTGATTTCATCACATATCATTCATTTTCTTCTGGTTCCAAGAAGAATTTACACTTGGACATTGCCGGTACATGTTGCCTGTCAGGCAAGTATGGGTTTGACCCCATGAGACATTTCCAAACAATTACTTTAGACCATTTTCCCTGTTAATGTACATTCAACAACCAGTGTTGTCCTGATAAACCTGGCTTTAAAATCTTAGAAGGTTATATGCTTGTTTGTAAAAGACTTTTTCTCTGTATTTATAAAAGGGACCTCTTTGCATGCCACTACACCTTTATACCAGAAAAGCACATTTTGAAATATGTTCAGCTTTTTCTACCAATCCCATTTGGGTGGCCAGAATTCCTATGCCCCTAACAAGATTTCCTCTTCTGTATTTATGTCTCTTTGAACCTGAAATTACACATGTTTGAATATAGATATGAGATTTGATCATGAAGCAGGATGACTAACCCAGTAAAGAGATTTATTCCCACAGGACGAGTGGGGTCTCTGTATTCCCTCGGGAAAGCTACAACGCACTAGATCTCAATTTCTTCCCATGGTACCAAAAGAAGCTCATTAGCATCGGGGTACCTGGCTACCACACTGAAAAACAAACAAGAAAAGAAAAACAAAAATGGAAGAACTGGCACCCCAAGTTGATCAGAGGGATAAGAGTGGAACAAGCTCTTTGACCTTGCTGCATGAAGCCTGGGGTCTCACTTCCAGACCCACCCACCTAGCTGAAAGCAGCCTCCTTTGGACTAGCTGGCGGGGCTCCCCTCAGCAGGGCTTGTGCACCAAGTGGGCACTTCCTGACTCCACACATTCACCAGCAGCTACAACGATGGGGGCAGAGCGTAACAAGGCAGGCACTTGTCCCTGAAAGAAGGAAGAAATGTCACCCTCCCTCTGTGAATAGAAGTGGTTGTTCTCACTGCCTCCCTTGAAAGCCTCATTCTCTGAAGTACAAGCTATTATGCCAAGGCAGATGCACATTCTGGGATGTTTTCCAAATTCATCGCTGAAAAGCACAAGGTATTCAGCCTCAGCGCCTCCACGGAAGCTTCTGTCTCTGTCTCCGTCTGCCTGGCTGGCAGCCCTGAAGAGTAGACAGTTGTCCAGACGCCGGGTGGGTAGGAAGCCGAGCATGGTGACGGAGGGACTCTCAACCAGTTTCTCAGTTTACGGAGCCGATTAGGTTTCCCCTGACAGCTGCACACATTTCACACAAACAAAACGTTCCACTGATTAGGCAGCAGCCTGAGTTTGTCTGAATTACCTGCACTCTGGGCAAGGTGCAAAGTCACGAACCTCACTGCACAGCGTCAACGGGGCGGGGGATGTGAAAGCAATTATCATCGTTGTTGCTCTGCACAGGTGGAGGGTGACGCTGTGTTTGTTAACTGCTTCACCAGTTTCCATTGTCTTCCTCGATGCTTTGGATCCTAGCCAACAGCCATGGAATATATTACGAAGGTAACAATTTGTTTTCCTGCTGTCGTGCAGACTCCTGATCCTTGTCATCTATAATATAGGATCAAGTTGTCCGACTCCCAGAGGCCTTTGAAAACATTTACATCTCTTAGAGTTTCACAGTTTCAAGGAAGTAGTTCAATATCTTTAAAAAGAAGTGCTTGAAGCTAAGTAGCAACCTGTGCTTTCTCGTCTTACATTACCCATTACCTCCTCCTCCGTGGAAGTGCTTATCAAAGCAGGTGTTATTGTAGAGAGGCTACTCCAATGAATCTGGGAGGGTCTTAAGTGCCTCCTTTCTGGAATGTGACCTGAGAAAGAGAGTCACTCCATTGTCTGGGATTCTAAGCCCAGTTTCAAATGTGTGGTTTGCACGACAAGCAGAATGGGGCGAGCTGAGGCGGAGTACAGAGGTGGGTGTTGTCTCAATGTGCTGCCTGAGTTAAAGTAAACCAAGGGCACTAGAATGTTTTCACATAGATTTCCAATTGTCCCCAGATTTCACAATGTTGTAACTTTAAACATAATTTAAAGAAATCTCCAAAGGAGAAAAAAAATGGTACATTTAAGGCCTTAGGCCCTGCCTGTTCGGGGCCCTTTCTCTATTGCCTCATCTTAGGTCACTGTCCTCTATGAAAGGACAGAGTGACTTTGCACTGTGTTTTATTTTGTTTTCCTAGCAAGATTCATGCAGGAAGAGTTCATGGAATTGATGAGATACGACATACACTGCTGGATCAGTTAGCTTTGTTGCATAACAAGCCACATGAATCTAAAAGTCAACTATTATTTCCTAATATGTTACTGTTACAGAACAGACGGGGTGGATAAAAATACTATTATCGAATGGACCCCCCTTCTGCCAGGGTACCCCTGTACTAGCTTGGCCTTGCCTGCCGCTAGGGAATTTCAGCTCTCAATGTCAGAGATTGGTGAAAAGGAAAGGAATTATTTATTCAAAAGTTACAGAGAGTTAAGAGTAATGACTTAATGTCTTCATTAAAATCCCAAAGTCCCTTAAAACACCCACAAACCCACACAGTCCTTCCTTCACCCCTTATTCCAGTCTGGGGTACCATATGTCAGGAAAAGAAATAGAGGTCCATGGCTCAGGTAGCCCCGGTTCTTTCCAGTAATCCATGCTCAGCTGGCAGGCCTCCCTCCGCTCCCAGCACCGTCAGCTGTGTCACCCCTATGATCTCCAGTGCTCCATTCAAAACCTTCTCATGGCCCACCAACAAGAGTTCTCTCACCCCTTCCCTCCCTGCAGCATCACTCCTGCATTCCTCCAAACTGCTAAGAGAGAGATCTGCGTTGCTGCTACATTTGCAGGGGCAAAGGGAGCCCCAAAACCACATGGGTCTCTCTTCTCATCAAAGCTGCGTGGGTTGTATCCATATGGCTGCTGCACCTGGGTTTAAATCCTAGCACCAGCCTTCCTCTGCAGCCCCATTTCCGACTCCTCCCACAATCAACTACACTGGCCAGCATTCCCGTATTTCCCAGCTTTCTGGGCTGCCATGATAAGTCCGAGCATGCATGGCCCCATGGCGCAAAGTCTATCATCTCCAAGCTCTCATGCAGGCGTTGTAACCATGAAGAGTTGCCTCCCAGTTAGGTCATGAGTTGTAGTCACTCCCATCTCCCTGGCTCAAAGCATGGCCACAGCTATTGCATATATCTATGAAATCAGTTAAAAGTTATAGATATGTTAAGTGACCGTGCCAGAAGTTAGCTGCAAAGCTGTTGCTATACAAAACCGCTCTCAATGGCCCCGCTCCATGTGTCCCAGCCCCCAGTGCAGACTTGTGGGGGTAAGGATATTTTTAATATTTCTTGGATACCCTGAGTTCTGGACCCCATTACAAATCCCTCTTTTGGGGGGCCCCCTGGCTGCACCCTGTTACATTGCTAGTACCAAATGTGTTATAGAATGCTCCATTTATGAGCTGTGGCTGTGGTTCCCTGGGTTCTTTGTATTATGTAAGAAAGTCAGAAAGAATTCAGCTCACCTAGTTTTAACTGAGAGATGATTTCATTGATATCACAATGGTATCTTGACCAAGTCATATTTCAGTAAAACACTTTATATCTCTTTGAAGCATGCTATACTGTGTTCCCCACAACCTAAGAATCTGCCCCATTACAAGAGGCAGTTTTCTTATCTGGAAACATTGGAAAGAGCAAGCTTCTCAATGTGACTTTTGACCTTTCTATACACTTGGCCCCAGGAATCTCATCATCATGTGACTGCAGTCATATGATACATAGTATTTCACCATGGTCATAGCAAAGGCTCAGCCCAGCCTTTGTCTACATCTTGGCACAAAATGGATTGAGCTATTCCTCCAAGTCTGCTATCAGTGCTAAGGGAATACTGGAATGATTAATGTTACCCCCTTCCATGAGCACAAGTTGTTTAAACAGCTTCCTTCAAACAAACTCTTATGTGGAAACTCACACAAAACAAATAAAAGCAGAACTGGCTTTGTAAAGTGTGGGGTGGAGGTATGAGAAATTGCCCTTTGGTCTCCTTTGTTCCATCCTTTCTAAGCACCTCTTGTAAGGACACTGAATCGCCCCTAACTATTCCTGAGGCCCTGAAGGACCCAATTTGAAAACCATGACCCAAGGAGAAACATGGGACATGTATAATCTAGGAAAAGAGCAACTGTCATGTACGTGGAAATACACAATGACGTGGGCCATATCCGATTAGTCCTGGACAACAAAGAAGAAAAAGTTGCAATAATTAAACTTGGACCAAGCAAGTGAAGAGACAGAAGATTTGCCCCGATTCCAGTAAAAGTCTCCATGTTACAGACTCTGGAAGGGGGCCTGGCCCCTGCCATTTCTTCCCTGACCGGGACTGCCTTAACCGCTTCTTCCCTGGACTCCTGCACAAGACTAGCTGGGCTCCTTCCTGACGGTTCCTGACCCATCCAGTCAATGAACACTTTCTACGGCCATCTTCCGAAGACCAAATAGTGCTCCATTACTTCTGTTATCTATGTAATACGGAACAAAGTCACATGGTCTTCCATATGAAACCCATCCTGGAGACTCTGTTTTCAATTTCCCTGCTTTTTTAAAATTCACATCCTATGCTCTAGCAATATTGGAAAAGTTTGAGCTCTTCCACCTTGCTATATTTCATATCTTCGTGTCTCTGCAAATATTGTTCTCTCTGCCTAGAATCAGCATTTCCCTAGTGTCTGCCTGGGGGAAGCCCACCTGTCCCTCAATACACAGATTTCATAGCACCTTCTCCTGTGCAAGATTTTCCTAATCACCTTAGGTGGCCTTGATCCCCTCCTTCTATGGCCATGGCACTTTGTACATGCTCATAATGATTCACTAATTATATTGTATTATAATCATTTAATTGCATGTCTCTCTGCCAAGCTTAACTGCAAGTTCCACAAGTGAAAAGGCCAAGTCTTATTTGCTTCCCCATTGCTAGTACCTAACACAGTCCATACATCTGGCTCCGGTTCAGTGATACTTGACAAACAAACAATAGAGGTGAAGCTTTAGGAAAATAAGGACAGGAACAGCACGGAGAATTAATTAGAGAAAATCCCATGCAAGAGATGACCAGTTAGGAAGGTCCTGGGATTCTCTAGATCTATGCTAGTAATAGTAATAATAATGTGAAGCAGGAAATTGTCAGTGGACATAGAGCAAAGAAGAACACTGGATGTGTCCGAGAATGGCATGCCCAGTACTCAATGTGGGCTTGAAAGGGCAGAGGGGTAATGGACAATGAATCCAAAATGGAGCCTGGAGCCAAGAATGAATGGTTTTAATAACAAGCCTAGGGAATAAAGGAGCGAAGATGAAGAACTCCATTTCACATACGGCCAACATGGACTTGATGTTGTGCACAGTGTTAGCTATTGTTCACATGTGTTTGGGTTGGGGTTTTGGTGGGGGGGGGTGGACTCTTCTTAGTTTTGAAAGCTGAACTCGGGGGACAGCAAGGACTTCAGAATTGCTGACTATATGACTCTGTCTAGGACACTTAGAAGGATCCCGGCCAATGCTGCCGTTTCTGCCATCACTCCTCTGAAACTGAGGCCACACGAGATTGGAATTTTTTTAAATCACATTGTTCCCCAGCTCCCAATGCACACACACAATCACATGTTTAAATTGAGAACCTAAGCTATTGACTTCTAGTTTTCAGTGGTCTTCTAGTAAATTTTCATTCAGATAAGTATCTAATTTCACCACTGTGATTGAACAGCTAAAGTATATTTTCCCAGGGAATTTGTGTTCGCTATATTGAACTGTTCTGTTAAACATTTTTTAAATTACTGTCATGATTTTTTTTCTTCAAGTTCGCTCATTGTAATAGAGTAAGAATGGATCTCAATCAGGATTAAAAGCTTTTGCTGAATTCTGAGTGTTTTCTTCCCCTGACTCAGAATTAACAACTAAATGCTTCCTGAGGACTTCATATCTGTAGGCAACACACACTATCTTACTGAGTTAAAATCCTGGTGAGGGTTTGTATTAATTCTTCATTTCTAATGAGAATAGAATAATACGAACAATGATTCTAATTATATCTTGGACTTACGGAGCTCATTTCTTCCTAGGAGCTAAAGGAAGGGTCTACATCTGTTCCTTTAATCGTACATAGAGACGGAATGACGTGGCAAAGGTTAGACAGAATGCCAGTGTGATTAGAATACTCTGTGATTAGGAATCTGGAGTTCTGATTTCACATTTAGTACTCTTTGTTCTAAGTTTCCATTTAAATAAATAAAGAACTAAAGAAGAATACATTGTAATTTACAGAATGAAGAATTCCAATAGAGACATCTGTGAAGCTTTGGAGTGTGGATTATAAGGAGCTGTTAAATTTATTTTACTAGAAGTGTTCTAACATAAAGCAGATTCATATATGTCTGAAATCACTTATTGGAATACTAGCTGACTGAGGCAAGGTGGAATAGATTATTTCTCAAGGTTTTTTCCAGTAATATATTTCAATGATTTCTCTGTGATATGCCCTGTTACATTTTTCCTTAGTAAAATACTAATAAAGTATATAATAAATAGAAAATGACACTGTTAAATTGCTTCCTTTTTACTTTACTGTGGAATAAAAGGCTGAGACTTGACTTTAATTTCTTTGCGCTAGCCCCTATACAGTCTATTTTCAAAGCTATAACTGGAGTGTTGTTTTTAAGACATAGATCAGACCATAGCAGCCCTCTGTTTAATACTCTGCACGGGTGCTTATTCTGCTTGGAGTAAAAGCGAAGTTTTACAGCAGCCTACAGGCACTACTTGACCTAGGGAAACATCCCTCCCAACCTCCCTATTACCACTTTATCCTCATCCTCTATCCTACTATTTGCCCGCCCTGCTCTAGCCACACTGGCCTCCTTCTGCTGGAAAAGGTCTCACAACCTTTGCACATGATGTTCCCTCTGCCTAGTATTATCTTCCATGAGTTATTCTCATGACTTTTTGCCCCCTCTTCTTAAAGACTTTTCTCATATATCACTTTCTCAATAAGACTATCCTTATCACCCCCTGTTGCAAACTTCCTGCACTCCTAATAAACTCTACTCTATTGTTTCTTTTTTAATAGAATCTGTCACTTTCTAACAAATTCAATAATTTGCTTATTAATCGTATTAAGTTTTTTGTTGCTTGTCTCCTCCTCCTCCCAACCTCCAGCACCTCTCACGTACTAGAAAACACGGTCCTTAAGGGCAGGGGTCCTTGTCTGTTTGGTTCACTAATTCATCTCAACACCCAAATTCGTGTAATAAAATTAATTATAAATTGGATCTAAAAGCAGGTGAAATCAATGAAAACTGAATAAGGCAAAGAAAATGGAAAGGATAAAGTAAAAATGGCACACAAAAAGTTTTCATTTTCCACAGATGGAGTCAATAGAACAGACATTGTCTTAGCGTGATGATGCCTGCCCTGGAGCGGAAAAATGCTTACTTACTTGTGCATAAACCTTGCTTCTAAATAACAGGCCTTCAAATACTCGAAAAGAGTTTTCATGCTCCACTCCAGTGCTTAGTCTATTCTGAAAGGGTGAATATTGAGTTGTTCCACATATGATACAAGTTCGAGTTCATCCACCATCTGAGTCCTTACTATCTCCTCTTGAAGAGCAACACCCAGAATTGGGCAGTCCCTGCAGCACAGGGCAGTGCTCGACCGCCCTGTCACTTCCAGATGTTTTGCTTATATCAATTCAGCTTAAGATGTTTGCCTTTTTAAGGCTATATTGATGATTCATGTGGAACTCCTATCAAATTTAATTCCTAAAACTATTAGGCTACATTTTTCCCCACCACTTACAACCAAGTGTGGGACCTTGTAGTTTTCCAGTTAAACAGCAGTTTGGTAGATTTCAGCCAATGGTTACATCATGTCAAGATAATTTTGATTTCAGCACATTTATTAGTCATACAATTAATTACTAATCAAGGGAGAGAATGCCCTTTATTTCTTTACTTAAGAAACGTAAGCGATTGGAAAAATACCGAAGAGGACAGGTGAAGAGATGGACTCTGAAAACCTCTCTTGTGATAGATGCCAATTTATTAATAACCACCAATGAGGGACTATGTTGTGAGTAGTTATCAAGTCAGTTATCTGTTGTTCAAATTTCTTGTTTTTCTACCTTAAGAAGATTGCCTAAGTTTTTGCCATTTTAAGAACTAGTCCTGCACAACTATTTCTCTGTATTCTCTGTCTTCTAACCCAACCCCATCAGAGAAATAAATACCCTGTTATTCTCATTAGACACAAACAGGATGCCTTGTGACCTTCCTCGGAATAGTTACACATCATTTCTTACTCGTTTCTACTGAAATATTTTTCAAGATACTACCAATCATTTGCATCATTTCACTTCCTACTTTTTAGAAACTGGAAAGTTAATTTGCTATAACCCCACAAAATCTGTTTTAAAAAGAACAAACAAGTTTAAGGAAATTAGAATGACAAGCTGCATTGTTATAAAGCATATTGCTAGGTTTCTCTATAAATATATTTCTAATTCTAAATAGTTACATTGAGAATCTATATTCAATCATGAATGATGAACAATTAAAAACATCTTTAATTGGTATTACCCTTCAAAATGGAATTAGTGCTAATGAACTAAACTGCTTTTAATATTGTGGACATTCTGATGAACTTATTGCTGATGTAACAAATTGGGAAACTATATACCGAATGCTTCTAAATATCTGCTTCTTTTGTACCTTCTTTTCTACACTGTGTGGGGAGAAGGCAGGGAGGATGAGGGATCTGTTAGTTGAACTTAAGATCTTCAAAAGCCTACCCTCCCTTTTCCATGATTTATTCACCCTTGTCCTGCCATTTGCTGTTGCAAAAGGAAGGTCTTTAACCTGTTTGCTGTGATTAACTTTCCTGAAATTACAATTGGTCAGGAACTGTGGTCTTTGTGGTAGAATACCACAGAAAGCTCACTCACAGTACTTTATGCTCCTCACACTTAGCCGCCATGCAGAGTGGGGAAAATAGATAACCTATAAATTATGACTTAGACTCTTACGTTTTTAGAATAAGATTTGCTTTGAATGTAGGTATTTAATTTCTTGGTGATGGCTTTGAAATTCAGAAAGACTTTGGGGTAGTTTAGGCTACTTCTCTCCTACTAAAACAGTCAACTTGAGGAAGATGAGGGGAAGGGGAAGAAATCTCTGAAGGAAATTTTTTGGCTTGAATTTCCTTGATAATTCAAAGGAGCTGTGCAGGGAAGCTGCACCAGTCAGGAAACCAGGACACCCAGCCAATCCCAGGTCTACAGCCTAAACACCGGTGCTGTGGGTCAGGTTGTCCCGACTCTGCATTGCAGTTTTCTAAGCTAAAAAAAATGGAGAAATGGTATTTTTCCAATGTTGCCCCAGGATAATTTCACTCAAATGTGGAAGTGTTTTATGAACTATGAAATACTGCACAGACTTCCAGAAAAATATATTTTCCCATCATTCCCTAATTTAATCAAAATGGTTAATTGAAGGGACATGTATCAATAAACCTGGAATCACTCATTAATCATGACATTTGCCCAAGCAACTGGAGAATCAAAGATAACAAGTCCTGTATAAAAAGCTCAAATGCATGATCTGAAGCACATTTTTATTTATCAAGTTTTTTGAAAAAATAAATTTATCTTAGCATATTTTAAAAACTGTATAATGGATTAACGTTTTGTGTTGTTTAGTTGATTGATTTTCAACAACTATAGTTTGAAAATGCTACACTTTCTCAGTTATAGACAAAATAAAACAAATCAGCATCAGGCCATGTTTTCCAAACTGAAAAAAACATTATATTTTTGTACCACTGTCTCCCACCCATCTACTTTATAGACCCGAATAGTTCCACGGTGCTCTTGGCCAGAAACAATTTATTTCTAAATATTACATTTGCATTTTGATTCTTAATCTTAGCTGTAATATTATACACAGCTAGTCTTTTCTCCTATAACCCATCTGTGGTTGCTGAAAAATAAAATATTTCATTAAAGGTCAGCATTAAGTCCAGCCAGATTTACCTTTTATTAATCCCTGTGTGCCGCGTAGATTGTAAGCTTTTCATCTGACTGTACTAGAACCACTTTTGGCCCTGGAATCTTTTCTCTCAATTGGATTCACAATGCCGCTCAATACAGAGATAAATTTGGCCATCTGGGCATTTTAAAACATGGCCTCACACTGGTGGAGTCTCAGTTTCGTGCAGTGTCTGATGTCCCCCTCTTTATTACGTATAACCAGCCATTTGTCAGAATCTCACAGCCTGTATCCAACAGTTTACTGGGGCCACATACGCTTCAGTCATGCTTTCTAACTCTCAATTAGAAAAATCTCAAATTTAGCCATTACATGTTTTATGGCTTGTGGAAACACGGGGGTTCCTTCAAATGGACAGACAGCTGTAAAACTTGGTGGGCAGTTAAATGCCAATCAAGTGATACTCCCTACAGGTCAATGATGTTCTATCATGCCCATGCTCAGTCTCTGTTGAAAGAAAAGCAAAATCCTATTTTTGGCATTGAGTAAATGGGGGACACTAAACTTGCCGAGTCACAGGCAGCAGGGTCCTGTGTGGCAAATTGATGAGAATAGGTATAATACCTCAGCTATTCAAGTTATCTTCCTTCAAAACGAGTCTCTGGATCCCTATGTCATCATTTGGAGACAGGCCAGCATGAACAACAGACTGTATTTCTCCGGTTTCTCTACTCACTGAGATGCTGCACACTCTTCCAAATCCAAATGCCACCTCTTCCTGGAAGCTTGCCCATTTGGAACTAATTTTTCTGGTTGCAGCCCCAAAGCCCTCACTTAAAACTTGCCCCCTGTGCATGGGATGCACAGGGCTGCAGCCATCCACAGTAGCTCCCACTAAGGCATCTGATGGGCTAACAGCAGCCAAGTATGCTCGTGTATCTTGTTGAGCACTTCCTTCATTCTTCTGTTTGATGATCTCCTACTTTATGTACCTGCCTTCAGGTCTAGATTATCAGCCATCTTCAGGTCAGTGGCCATACCTTACTTCTCTGGATGGCCCTCACGATATCTTTACACTTGAAACCTTGCCACAGAGAATGTTGAAAGTTCAATGAATGTAGAATATCCAATAAAACTATGCAATTTTCAGTTCCACCATGGCTGCATATGCTCACTTTAGATTTAAAAAATGTCAATTGTGTACTATATTTAACATAACAATAAAATTTGTAAACCAATATTAGTGGTATCATTCCACTCAGAAACTTTCAGTTTAACACATTAGAGCATATGAATACAATATCTTTTTAAAATGAAGGGTAAGTGTCAAATGTATTGGGAAAATATTTAAATGTGGAAATTGTGGACATTTATTAAAAACAAGTTTTTTGTTATTATGATTCTTGAAAGATTATTTTTTAATTTTATTTATTTAACTTATTGTGGTGAATTCCATTTCATCTATTGTGTTCAATGCCACAATATCTTTGTTGATATTTTGTTTGGAAGATCTATTCATTTTTGACAGTGGGGTGTTGAAATCCCCTACTATAATTGTGTTGCTGTCAATATCTTTCTTGAAGTCCTCTAAGATTTTCTTTATGTATTTGGGTGCTCCTGTGTTAGGTGCATAAATATTTACAATGTTTATGTCTTCTTGGTGGATTCTTCCCTCAAGTATTATGAAGTGACCTTCTGGGTCTCTCTTTATGGCCCTTTTTCTGAAGTCTATTTTGTCTGATAGGAGTATTGCTACCCCAACTTTTTTTTTTCTTGTCTGTTTGCTTGGAAAATTTGTTTCCAGCCCTTCACTTTCAGTCTGTGTAGGTCTTTTGTTCTGAGATGGGTCTCCTGTGGGCAGCATATGTGTGGGTCAGTATTTCTTTTCCATTCAGCTATTCTATGTCTTTTCGTTGGAGCATTTAATCCATTTACATTTAAGGTTATTATTGATAGGTACTTATTCATCGCCATTTTCATACTTGGGTTCCTCTCTCTCTCTCTCTCTTTTCCTTCCTTTCCTTAGAGCAGTCCTTTTAGCATCTCTTGCAGAGCTGGTTTGGTGGAGGTGTATTCTTTTAAACTTATTTTGTCTGGGAAGCTCATTATTTGGCCTTCTATTTTGATTGAGAGCCTTGCTGGGTAAAGTAGGCTTGGTTACAGGCCTCTGGTTCTCATTACTTGGACTATTTCTTGCCATTCTCTTCTGGCTTGGAGCATTTCCATTGAGAAGTCAGTTGTTTCTCAATGGTTATTAACTTATTGGTTAATAAAATTATATAGTTTCCAGGTGTACAATTCATTTTTTAAAAGATTTGTTTATTTATTTTTAGAAAGAAGGGAAGGGAGGGAGAAAGAGAGGGAGAGAAACATCAATGTGTGGTTGCCTCTTGCTCACCCTGGTACCAGGGAAATTGGCTGGCAACCCAGGCATGTGGCCTGATTGGGAATTGAACCAGTGACCCTTTGGTTCGAAGGCTGGCACTCAATCCACTGAGCTACACCGGCCAGGGATTCCAAGTGTACAATTCTGTAATACATCACCTGTATATTGTATTGTGTGTTCACCGCCCCTAGTCATGTCTCCTTTAGTCATCCTTTACCCCCTTTATCCTCTTCTGCCTCCTCCACCCCCATTTTCATCTAGTAATCAAAATACTGTTGTCTGCGTATATGAGGTTTGTTGGCTTTCTTGTTTTGTTTTGTTTTTGCTTAATTCATTCACCTTTTCCACCCAGCCCCCAAAACCATTCACCTCTGACATCTGTCGGTCTGTTCTCTTTCCGTCTGAGTCTGTTTCTATTTTGTTTGTTAGTTTATTATGTTCATTATATTCCATACATAAGTGAAGTCATATGGTATTTGTCTTAGTCTGACTTATTTCACTAAGCATAATACTCTCTAGGTCCATCCATACTGTTGCAAAAGGTAAGATTTCCTGCAAGTACCACAATTTTTATCCATTCATTTATGGATGGGCACTTGGGTGCTTCCAGATCTTGGCTCTTGTAAATAATGCTGCAGTCAACATAGGAGTGCACAGACTCTTTCAAGTTAGTGTTTTAGGTTTCTTGGAATGTATTCCCATAAGTGGAATTAGTGGGTCATAAGGCAGTTCCATTTTTAATTTTTTGAGGTATACTGCTTTGCACAGGGGCTGCACCAGTCTGTGTTCCCATCAACTGGAATTGAGGGGTCCCTTTTCTCCACACCTTCACCAACACTTGTTTTTTTGTTGATTTATTAATGACAGACATTCTGACAGGTGTGAGGTGATATCTTGTTGTGATTTTAATTTGCATTTTTCTGATGATTGGTGACATTGAGCATCTTTTTATACGTCTATTGGCCATCTGTATGCTCTTTTTGGAAAAGGACATACTCCTGTTCTTTGCCCATTTTTTAAAAATTTGGGTTGTTTGTTTCTTTGGCATTGAGTTGCTGTATAAGTACTTCATAAACTTTGGATATAATAACTTATCAGAGATGTATCATTGGCTAATATGTTCTTGCATTCAGAGAGTTGTCTTTTCATTTTGTTGATTGTTTCCTTTGCTGCGCAAACCCTTTTTAGTTTGATGGAGTCCCATTTGTTTACTTTTTCTTTTATTTCTCTTGCTCAAGTAGATATATCAGAAAAAATATTGCATGAGAAATGTCTGAGATTTTGCTACCTGTTTTTTTCTTTTAGGACTGTTATGGTTTTTAATCTAACATTTAAAATTTTTATCCATTTTAAGTTTATTCTTGTGTATGTTGTACACAACTAGACCACAAGAAGGTGGTCTGGTTTAATTTTTTGCACACATCTCCAATTTTCCCAACACCATTTATTGAATAGATTGTTTTACACCATTGATGTTCTTGGCTCCTTTGTCAAATATTAATTAACCATAAAAACATGGGTGTATTTCTGGGCTGTCTATTCTGTTCCATTGATCTATATGTCTGCTTTTATGCCAGTACTATGCTGTTTTGATTAATATGGCTTTATAGCATAGTTTGATATTAGGTAGCATAATTTCTCCAACTTTGTTCTTCTTTCTCAATATTGGTGTGGCTATTCAGGTTTTTTTTTGTAGTTCTTTATAAATTGTTGAAATATTGGTTCTACTTCTGTGAAATAAGCCTTTGGTATCTTAATAGGAATTACATTGAATCAGTAGCTTGCTTTGGGTAGTATGGACATGTTAATGTGTTAATTATTCCAATCCATGGAACATGGTATATGCTTCCACTTATTTGTATCTTCCTCAGTTTCTTTCTTCAGTGTCCCATAGTTTTTCAAGTACAAGTTTTTTTTACCTCCTTAGTCACATTTATTCCTAGGCACCTTATTTATTTTTTGTTGCAAGAGTAAATGGGATTGTTGCCTTAGTTTCTCTTTCTGATAGTTCGTTATTGGGGTTTAAAAATGGCACTGATTTCTGAATACTAATTTTGTGTCCTGCTGTTTTGCCAAGTTCATTTATTTGACCTAGTAGTTTTTTGGTGGAGTCTTTATTGTTTTCTCTGCAATATCAAGTCATCTATGAATAATAACAGTTTTATTTCCTCCTTTCCAATTTGGATGCATTTTATTTCTTCTTCTTGTCTGATTGCTGTGGCTAGGACTTCCAGCCTATGTTGAATAAGAGTGGTGAAAGCAGACATCCCTTTCTTGTTCCTGATCTTAAGGGAAATACTTTTAATTTTTGTACATTGAGAATAATGTCAGCTATAGGTTTGTCATATATGTCCTTCATTATGTTGAGATATGATCCTCCTACTTCCACTTTGCTGAGAACTTTTATCATAAATGGGTGATGGATTTTACTGAGTGCTTTTTCTGCATCTCTTGATATGATCATGTGATTCTTATCTTCTTTTTTATGTGATATATCACATTTATTGATTTGTGAATATTGTATCAACCTTGCATCCCCAGGATAAATCCCACTTGATCATGGTATATGACCTCTTTAATGTATTGTGGGATTTGGTTTGCTAATACTTGGTTGAGAATTTTAGCATCTATGTGCATCAGGGATATTGGCCTATAATTTTCTTTCTGTGTAGTGTCTTCATCTGGTTTTGGAATTAGGATAATGTTGGCTTTGTTCATTGAGCTTGGAAGCCTTCCATCCTCTTGAATTTTTTGGAATTGTTTGAGAAAGATAGATGTCACTTATCCTTTGAATCTTCAGTTTCACTACTTGTATTCAATGCATTCTGATTGTGTGATTCTTCCTGATTCAATTTTAGAAGACTGTATATGCTAGGAATTTATCCATTTCTTCCAGGTTGTCCAATATGTTGGCCTATGGTTATAGTTATTTGTTTTTGAGGTAGACCTGGAATGCTATGAAGTTTTCTCTCAGGACTGCTTTCTCTGTGTTTCACAGATTTGGGGTTATTTTGTTCATTTTCATTTGTTTCAACATATATTTTGATGTCTGCATTGATTTCATTGTTAGTTCATTTATTATTTAGTAACACATTATTTAGCCTCCATGTATTTGTGTGCTTTTGTTTTTTCTTGTGATTGATTTCTAGTTTTATACCATTATAATCAAAGAAGATGCTTGATATGATTTGAATTTCCTTAAATTTATTGAGATGTTTTCTGTTTTACCATGTGATCTATCCTAGAAAACAATCCATGTGCACTTGAAAAGATTGTGCATCTGCTGCTTTGGAATGAAATACTCTGAAAATATCTATTAAATCCATGTGATCTAGTGTGTAATTTAAGACCACGGTTTCCTTGTTGACTTTCTGTCTGGAAGATCTATCCATCAATTTCAATAGGGTAGCAAAATCTCCTACAGTGACTGTATCACTGTTGATTTCTCCCTTTGTGTTCATCAATATTTGCTTTACATATTTAGGCATTCCTATGTCAGGTGCATAAATGTTTACAAGGGTTATATCCTATCGTTGGATTGTTCTCTTCATCATTATGTAGTGCCCCTCTTTGTGTCTTACTACAGCCTTTGTTTTAAGAACTATTTTGTCAGATATTGTTATTGATACTTCAGCTTTTTTCTATATCTATTTGCATAACAAAACTTTTCCCATCCCTTTATTTTTAGAATGGGTGTATCTCTTGTTCTGGGGTGGTTCACTTGTAGATAGCATTTATATCAATCTTACTTTTTTAAATACACTCAAGTACCCCATGCCTTTTTATTGGAGTATTGAAGCAGTTTACATTTAAAGTTATCATTGATAGGTACATATATATTGCCATTTTATTATTTTAAATATGTTCCTCTGTTAGTCTCTCTCCCTCCTTCTCCTTCTCTTTCTCCTCCTCCTCCTCCTTCCTCTACATCTCTTCCCCTTCCCCCTCTGCTTCTGCTTCTCCTTCTCCTTCTTCTCTTCCTACTTAAACAAGACCATTTAACATTTCTTGTAATACCAATTTCATGATAATAGACTTATTTAGTCTTTTTTGAGGGTCTGAGAAACTATTTCTCCTCCAATTTTTGATGGTGACCTTGCTGGGTAAAGTAGTAGTCTTGGTTATAGGTTCTTGCTTTTCATCACCTTGAATATTTCCTGCCACTCTCTTCTGGCCCAAAATGTTTCTGTTGGGAAATCAGCTGACAGTCTTATGGAAGGTCTCTTGTAGGTAACTATCTTTCTCCTGATGCTTATAAGATTCTCTCTTTGTCTTTAACTTTTGTCATTTTAACTATAATGTGTCTTCATGTGGGCCTATTTGGTTTCATCTATTTTGGGAATCTGCACTTCCTGAACTTTTGTGTCTTCTATTTTTTGCCAGGTTCAGGACGTTTTCAGCCATTATTTCTTCAGTTAGGTTCTTGATCCCTTACTCTCTCTCTCTTCTCCTTCTGGTACCCCTATAATGCAGATATTGTTACACTTTTGTTGTCCTAAAGATCCTTTAGACTGTCCTCATTATTTAAATTTTGTTTTTCTTTTTGCTGCTCTGTTTGGGTGTTTTCTGCCATCTTGTCTTCCAAATTTCTGACTTGATCCTCTGCTTCATCCAACCCACTGTTTATTCCTTCTAGTATATTCTTCACTTCAGATATTGTGTTCTTCACTTCTGTTTTTATGGTTTTTTAACCTTTCTATGTGCATGCGCTCTCTCTTCTTTGAAGTTCTCACTAAGTTCCTTGAGCATTCTTAAAACCATTTTTTGAACTCTATATCTAGTAAATTGCTTGCCTCCATTGCATTTAGCTCTTTTTCTGGAGATTTTTCCTGTTTTTTTCAATTTGGAGCATTTTTTGTCTCCCCATTTTGGCTGCCTCTTTACATTTGTTTCTATGTATTAGATCTTCCATGACTCCCAGTCTTTGTAGGGTTTCTTTGTGTAGTAGGTGTCCTGTGGGACCCAGTGTCTTAGTTACTTTGATCACCTGAGCTGACTGCTCCAGCAGTGTCTCTTGTGTGGGTTATGTGGGCCCTCCTATTGTAATTGAGTGTTGATTTCTATTAGCTCTTTCATGTGTGGGGTTGACATTCAGACTGGCTGACTATGAGGATTGGCCTGTACCATAGGGTACATGCTGACCACACAAAATGGAATTCACTTCAGCAAGATCTGGTGCCTGCCAAGATCTACCTTTGGACATGCCATTTGTGAAGCTAATTAAATCCTGTCCTGATGTTGTCTGAATCTGGCTACTGGGTGTGTTAGTTCTGCGGTTTCTTGGGAAGGACTCTGGTGTAGACCAAAGTCAGAAACTGCCTGTGACTGGCCTTGGACAAGTTCTCTGGAACTCAGAATGATCTGCTACTTTTTGCTGCCTCTGCTGGGCCTGGATAAGCATGGGAAAGGCCAAGCTGTGCACCAACACTGACTTTTATGAGCAGTGGGCCTGGGGGCAATTCAGCAAAAGTTCAAAGGCATGCTGATGTACACCTTCGCCTGCTTCCACCTGCAGGCTGCCTGTTAGGTTCAGTCACTGAAAGAGCACTGGTGGTACTTGAGTTGCATGAAGTGGGTTCTCAGTGAGTCACCAGGTAGGGACGAGTAATGTTCACCAGAATGATATATGTTCAAACTCCCTGCTAATACTGAGTCTGAGGCCACTTGGCAAATGTTCCAGGATATACCAAGTCTAGCTGCCACCCACTGGCTGCCTACAGGCCTTTGTGGTGGGATGAGGTCTCAGGGAGTAATCAGGGTGAGGCCAGCAGAGTTTATCACACTCAAACAGACCAAGATTTAACTACGAAAAAGGTGGGCTCTGCACCAGTCAGGCTATGAGGGAAAATTGGTCCCCATCCTAGGGCCACCTAACTCAGCCTGTCCCAGATTTTGTCAGGAGCCTGATCTCAGCAGAGCAGAGCCACTGGAAATTGGAAGGAGAGGGCTAGTGTATCTCCTGCGAGGAGGAGGTGCCATCAGGTTGGAAGGTAAGAGGAGTGGCCTCAACCCCAGAACCACACAAGTCAGTCTGTCTGGAATTCTGCCCAAACCTTGGCAGGGTGGAGCCATCAAGAGTCAGGAGGGTGGGATCCCCTAGAGCCTGAAGAATGGAGCTAGCAGATGTCCCATGTCGGGGAGGCACCAGTAAGGTTCACGCGAAAGCAGGGAAAATTGTCTCCACCCCAAAACCACACAACCCAATCATTGACACCTGCTGAATCTGCCCAGACCTCTACCTCCCAGCTCAGGTACCTGACTCCTCAGCAGGGTGCAAGCTAGCTCCCCTGGCTAGGACAAGGCGGAGTACAGAAGGTGGAACTATAGCATTTCTCCAGGCTAATATCTTATGGAGGGGTGTGCTCCACCCAAGAAAGATGGCATCTTTAGTGTGGGAAAGGGAATCAGCAGAAAGATCCTGGCAGCTGTCCCTTTAGTTCTCTCCTGAGAGCCACAGACCCCAGTCTCTTCTCACATGACTCTAGTCTGCTCCACCCTCCCTCTGCTGGAGCCCATGGTAATAGCTATGAATGAGATTTTGTGCACTGGCCCTTTAACAGGGTGCCTGTGTCTCTAACAGACTCCTGTCTCTCCCAGTCGGGCAGCACCCTCCTGATTTTCATAGCCAGATGTTTTGTGAACATCTCTTGCTGGCTCTGGTACTCTGGGCAGGGGACCCTGGCATGGAGTTGAGACCCCAGGCTCCAGGCTCCTCAGGAAGAACCTTTGCAGCTGAGATACTACTCTGGAATCTCAGTCTCCCCATGAGAACAGAAGCCAGCCCTTCTTTTGTTTCTGCCCTTCCTATACCAGTCTTGGTATAGCTTCTTTGTAAGTCCTTAGTTATGACACTTATCTCTCACTGTTTAGCTGGTTATTCAGGCTAATTGTCCTATATTTCACTTGTAAATCAAGTTTGGTCCTGGGAGGAGGTGAGAGTAACATCTAGCGACTCTACTGTCATTTTGGATCCTCATAAGTTAAATTCTTATACAAAAAGTTTGTATAGAAAAACAAACCTCACTGGAAAATTCATAGTCTATTCTAACTAATTATTTTATTTGTATTACTAAGGACGAACACAAGTGACTAAGCCAAGCATGTTTTTTGGCGTTTTCTAGATGGTTTACATTTTGCAAATTAGATGTCAGGAACTAGAATTTGTATTAATGACTTGCGTTGTGTCACCAATATTCTAGGATTATTCTCAGATCTATTTTTGAAATTTTTAGATGGTTTGATTTTAAATTTATCTCTTAAACAGTTCTGTCATTTGATACCCCACTTAGCAACATTTAAGGCTTTGTTTCCAGAATTTTGTACTGGGAAATTGTGGCTACTTGTTTCCTTTTTCTTCCTAAACTCCATTTAAGACATATTAAGACCCTACAACATATCAATGTAAACTTCAATGAAGCCATATAATAACAGAAGAATCCAAAATAAAAACCAAGGGAATTATGCTGCACTGAATCAAATTGTCAGCATTAATGATGACTTCCACATTCACCAATGTTTCATTCCGTAGCATCTCGGCAATGAGCACCATTAGGATAATATATTCTGCAGGAGCTCATTATTTCCGGGCTTAGAGCACAGGGTTATTGTTCCGTGACAGAGCTACTAAGTTTAATTGCCTCTACCTTGCAAGCGGTGCATACATTCATTACCTTAATTTGTTAAAAATATATTACCTGAAATCATAGTTAACCAAGTCATACAATTGCTTAATCTCATAATATCCACCATTTTGGTCATCTTTCACTAGGTATTCTCTGAAGCAAGTTCTGATTTTCATTTTAATAATATTTTATAATCTGCCTTTTTAAGATCAACAGACCATTTCAACAAAAGAAGCATTCAATTATAGGCTTCTACATCTATTCTTGCAAATTATCATGATGAATTTTTTCATAGTTTATCTTAATTTACTCTTATTATTCAATGTTTGTTTTATAATCACTATAAAAATGGTACTCAGAGCCAAAATATGGTAAAATATGGATACTTTTTCTTTTCTGAATAAGTTTTTAAACTTCTCTAGTGTTTCCGATTGGTTTTGGTTGCTGAATTTTCCTTGTATTTACCATTACATTATTCCCAAACTCTTCTCAAATTGTCTAAGTAGCATTTCAACATATTTAGAAACATTAGCTATTTAACCAAGTATTATTCAACCAATAATTGGTTAATTAGAAACTAATTCTCAGTTGTATTTCCTCACAATCTGCTTTTCTAGTCTTTTGGTGCCATTCAGTCTGGATGTGTTAAACCTGTACGCCCAGTTCTCCATGACGGGGCCTCCTTTCAAAAGCACCTTGCAGATTGCCTTTCCCTCTCTGTTCTGCAACCCAGCTCTCCCTCTCTCTGTCCCTTCACTCTCTCGGTTTAGTGGACCATGTCTTTTTTTTATTTATTTTATTTTAATTGTTGTTCAAGTACAGTTTTCTGTCTTTTACTCCCTCCCAGTCCACCCCCCCCAGTGCTCCCCACCTCCCTCCCATTTCCACCGCCCTTAGTTTTTGTCCATGTGTCCTTTATACTTGTTCCTATAATCCC
>PVKM010014146.1:0-29429 GCA_004027735.1 Carollia perspicillata
AATAATTTAGAAATAAAAGTTCTAATAGAAAGAACACATATAGAAGGCTGTTTATTCCAGTCTGTCATTGTTAGTAGGAAAAAAAAAACCTGATGAAAACCTGAATGCCCATTAACAAAAGTCTGGGTAATTAGATCCTTATACGTATCCATGCTTTACAGAGAAACAATAGTCAAGTATTACAATGAACGCCTTAGAGTGGTATGTGTTGCCTTGAAGGAGAATTCCTGGCACAGTTAGTGAAAAATGTAAGTTGCATAGTTAAGTATATAAATGGTAGTGAAAAAATTGTGTATGTACATATTTGTATATTGTTGCATACAGAGCGAGAAGGCTGTGGAAGGTTCAGAACGTGGATCAGGTGAGTGTGGAAACAGGGTGCACTTTTCCTCCATGTCTCATCCCTAGGTGACCCTAGTCTCCTGTACAGTGTCTGCCTGAGAAAAGTCCTCGTGGCCCCAAGAACTGCCTGCTCCACTGAACAGGGCCCCTGTCTCCCAGCCTCTGTGGGACGCGGGAGCCTGTCCTCAGTAAGGGCCAGTCTGCAAACTCGGATGGATTGTACACACATCAACACACCCTTCTAGCTCTCTGCAGATTTCACTTCCCTGGCTCCACGAAGTCCCTGTCTGCCACCCCTCTTCTCCTTCATTCTCTAGTGAAAATGCCCAGTCACCTCTATACAACTCAGAATGAAGCTCAGCGCCGGCACCTACCGTCAGCAGCTAACGAACAGAATCTCTGTCCACCACTTTAACCAATGTCCGGCCGTGTTTATCTCTGGCAGTGCAGACATATGCTGCTTGTGTCTTTCTCCAAACTTGAAACTTTATATGGGAATAATAATCATTGGCTATTTATTTATTTTTTAAAGTACTAATTATATCTAGCAAGTAATTCTACAGGCTTTGATATAGCTGATTTGTACTTGAATCGCAGGAGTAACTTTGTTTATAAACACTCTGGGATACAGAATTTTTCAGATTAGATGTATACGTTAACCAAAACAGATGATAAGTTTGTTTAGGAAATCATTCTGCACAGCATCTCTGAGCCGGCTAGGTTATCAAATCATAAATAGAAATATCTTAATATAAAATAAATAGCCAGACATATTTATAAAATTAACTAGAAATCCTAACGTCCTAGCTAGAAATTTCTAGCATGTACGCCTTTTAATTTTCCTCTCAATGCAGTTCTATTATATGCAATTAATAACAAAATAAAAGGAATGAAGTCAAAACCAGAGCATTTCCAGTTTCCAGAATTTTCTCTGTGTGCTCTTGAGAGTGAGATTTTTGAGGTAGATAGGACTTTTATGGTTCTGTTCCCTTTCACCATCCTCTAAATCTAGTGGTTTAGTAAGGCATTTTTTAAAACCTGGGTTATAACCCATTAGTGGGGAATGAATCGATGTAGTTGGTTGCTAGAATTTTTCTAAAGATGGATTAGAATAAGATGTAACAAAACAGAACAAATCAGAGTTCATCTATTCAGCGAGTAGGTACTATAGTATCTAAAGATTCTTCTTCAGCTAAATTTACCTGTGTGTGTGTGTGTGTGTGTGTGTGTGTGTGTGTGCGCGTGTGTGAATTGGGTGATGATGTGTTCTTACCATTGACTGAAGACAGAATAGTTTAAGAAACACTCCCCAGTGCAATGACAAGACCTCTTAACCGAACATACTAGCCTTCTGCAGTCTGAGCTGCATTCATTCAGTGAATTCAGCTGATATTTTAGATCACTTTTTGTTGTGTCCAGCACAGTCCTTGTGCTGAGGTCAGCTTACCAGGGTGCTTACTTTTGCTTGGCATTAGACAAGAAAGAGAGGTCCCATCTATAGCAAGGAGAACCTAACTAGCACGTACTGCATTGTGAGACAAAAGAACTACAGAGGATTCACTATGTTATCAAAGTTTCCTAGTGTAAATATGTATAGCCCCAAATAGCATTTGTCAGAGTGTGATGTCAGCATAATTTACAAAATAACCAAAAAAACTGCCGAAGGCACTTCTGAATCTCTCTCTCATGTACCTCCTGCTTGCTTTGGGAAGGGACCCAACTGTTTGATGGGTGACAGGTGTCGAATACTAAGACCTGTCCCATTGACCATTTTTAAGCTGCTCGACACAATGGGAAAGGTTTTGAAATATGAAAGGTTACCTCCCCCATTAGCTGCATAACTGTTGTTTTTTTCTTAATTGCTAAATGACAAGTATCATAAAATTTTTCATTCATATGAGCATGTGTACATGTAGGTTTTGATGTAACAGACACAAATCTGCTTGATGGCAAGAGTCTGGGCAACCAACCACAAAGTGAAACTCTTTATCCGAGTTAGAAGACCTATACCCCAGGCACACAGAAGGTGCTCAATAAATGTCAAATCAGTGATTGAATGAATAATTCTCGAGTTTGCTGTATGACTCGTAAATAAATCTATTACAAAAGACAGTGTTACTGCTATCAAAGTTGAAGGCTGATGCAAATGGCAAGTGCAAAAGAAATATTACTGGAGTTTGAATTTATCTGGGTAAGATTAACCACCATTAAACCAGCAGTAAATACTGAAAAAAGAACAAAAGTAGTTTTTCCCTGGTTTCTGAGGCTTTTTCTGACACTCGATCATTTTAATTCCTAATAAACCAAAGTAAACGATGGAGCTCATGTGCAGCCTTTAAAGGAATGGCAGCCATCTACTGCAGCTGTGTGTCCTTCGGAGACTAGTTCCAAAATCACCACACACACTGAATCTGAAAGCCTTAGGTAGGAGGCTAATTTACAAGGTATCTTCCTAATCATGCAAGTTTGAGAGAGCAAGCTACATTCAGAAGTTTCACTTACTCCATGTCTCATAAGCAGCATGCTTAATTAGAAGGCAGCAGATTAGAGGTAAGGCCTGAGATAGGGGCTATTTAACTATATTTCCCATAAATACTCATTTTATGACAGTGAGGGCAATCCATTTTTTAATGATTGTCTGGCAAAACTGGTGCCAGCTCAGACATAGGGGCTCAGACTTGTTGGAGGGTCCCAGATTACCCTCAAGGTCGACACCTAACTCTACACAGTGCCAGCGGCCAGTCCTGAAATGTAAAGATTATAAAGGGGAGGATTTATGTAAGAAAGACACTATCCCTTAAGTACTTCTGTTGGGAAAAGCATTTCAGAAGTTCAGGATAAGAAAGGACCTGTAACAAGCAGAACTTCAATCAGTAAAAGAAACATGCTTAAAACAAACCCAAAAGCTAGGGAATCAAAACTGTTAATAATACGTTTATAGCTTGTAGGCCTGAAACAGAGGACTGAAAATATGTAGAGAATTCCAGCAGAGAAAGAAGTGGAATTAGCCTACATTTCTTTACCTTATAAAGATTAGCCTATAATTTTTCTGAGTCTCAGTTGCATTACTTTCCAAAATAAGCTCATGGAACAACCTAAACACTTATGAAATTTTGCCATGAGTTAAGCTTTACTTTTTCCACCAAAATGTCAGAAAAAGGGTATGTTCCTTAACTTCATACATATAAAACAACTGGAGTAGAAATTTTATGGAAAGCAGTTCTGTGTTTATTACTCAGCTGTAATCATGCTTATACTACATGCAACAAAACTATGACATCAACGATCCTTTGGAAACCTGAATTTCAGTGATGTCCCTGCAGTTACGTTAGAAATCTTGACAATGGCTTGCTTTTGCTGCAGGACAAAAGTTTGTCTTCTGGGGTTTTCTGACCACTCACCTTCAGTCTGGAGTAATTGACTGGACTGTTTTCCTAAATGAGTTTATACAGACGGCCTTTAAGGGGAGTATGAATGGACAAGCTACTTTCTCTTGGGATAAAGAAGCACACAGTTCAACTCCATGACTCTAAGCCATTTGGGTTTTTAAAAATTTCCCTAAATTATTCAATGCATTTGACTTGCAGATGTGCCACTGCTTCATATAAATACTTTGCTTTGAAACAAGGATCTAAAAGGAGTGTAATCAGCCCTGCTCCAGTTGTATGTACACGAAAAGCTATTAGAACAGCATCCCCCCTAACAGTGTTCAGTGGTTTCAATTTATAATGTTGGCAGACGAGCTTGGTGTAGTGCTGTCAGCAAACTAGATCCTACACGGTGAAAAATAAACCTCTCTCACCCTCAAATCACAACACCTTTTTAGCTTAATTTGGATTACTGTGAATCCATCTTTATGGATTTTGTTGGAAATTCTGTTTGAAGTCATTGCCATTGCAAATCCAGCAAATTTCATTTCTATATAACATTAGGCTAGAAAGGAACACACCAACAGACAAACACACAATGGAAACATGCAGTGGAATTGTGCTTATGCATGGATATAAATGTGCACAGAGAAGAGGCCAAGCACATCACTTCAGTTTAATGCGGGCAGAGGTCTGTACCAAGAATCTGAAACATTGTAAACAAGTCTTAAGCAAAGGAGGAAATGTAGAGGGGAAAGGAAGCTGAGAAAAAATGAGCAGGAAATGGGCAAGATGACTCATCTATACTTGAACATCTGACCTGTCAGTTGGTCGTCGCCTGCGGCAGGGGCGATGCGAATGTAAGGTGTTGTAAGCTGAGTCACGATTATCGCAGCTATGGCAAAGGAAGATTCCCAGGTCAGCATGCATGAGGGAAGAAAAAGCCAGACTGAAGCTAGGCTAGCAAGGAGAATCTCGGTCAGTATATCACATTGTCTCAACTTTGTTCCAACAACAACAAAAAGAGAAGGAAAAAAAAAAACATAGCAAGGTGTTGAATTTTCTGAATTCTTTTTCCTTAAACAAGCTTTAGTCAGGCAGTTAGATTTCTAACTATGACACAGTTATAAGCTTTAGCTGAGATTCTGGCTAGATCAACTGAAGAAAAAAGTGAAAACAAACACATTAATCCTGGATAAGGCTCTAGACTGAACAATGTTTCCATTAGCTATTGAGTATGATGTATAAAGATTCATTGCTAATTCTGATGATCAAAACTATAGGCTTTTAAAATTTATTTGGTTAGTTCAAATTCTGCTGCTCAAGTCACAATATTTTCTCTTCTTGCTAAAATCCTCTTTGTGAAGAAAGAACATTATCTTTTTTCACTAAATTTTTTTATGTAGAGAAACCTCTCTGATAACTAAATTTCATGTAGAACATTTCTATTAGGAACCTCATTTTGTCACATTAAGGGAATGAAAAAATGCATCTCAAAGCGTTGGTGAGAAAAATAGAACCACTGCCTTTGCTACAGTTGTCATGGTTAACATGTGACCACAGACATAATTTAGATTCCTGACGTGGACCAGGTGGGCTTCTGGTTTGCCTGTAGAGCTCAGTAGTTGTGTTTAAATGGTTAACATTTATGACACACAGATATTTAAAAAAATAGAAAATTAAAACATCAGTTCTAACATGATACAGCTGGAAAATGATGCAAAGAAAAAATACTGAAAAATTAAGGACAGGCTTACATGAAAGATTACTAATTTACATGGAACAGCCTGGGTGCTATTAGAAATGTGGCAGCGAGTAAGGAAAATGGATCATCTACCATCTGCAGACAATTAAACCCAAAACTGCTGCTGCATAATATTTTGAAATATCCCCCTGTACCATTCAAACAGTGCTGCTCCTTGTAACTAGACAACTGCAACAACTGGGTTTAAAAGTGGTATAATTGTCTTTCCCACATTATTAATGATAACTTCCTAGTCTTGCTAAGTGAGATGAAGAAGCTAACAGTTGGGTCAGAAAACAGAGAACTCCCAGGGTATTACAAAGATAATTTTCTTGATATGATATGGAATGCAATTTTGCATGCTGATATAATAAATTGTGAACAGTAAAATGCTACTTTTCAGACTCATTACAAAGTTGGTACCGATTTCAAGTTTATACATACATACGTTTGCTTGGTCATAGACTATTCAACTAACATCCCTGTATGTTTTTTGTTTGGGGAGAACTGTACCTATCCTGCTTTTGAAAACATTATATTGTCTTATACAAAAACAGAGCAACTATACAATACTGAAAAACATAAAACAATATGAACAAAATGTTACTTGAAAATAGCTAGGATGGGCAGACATGTATTCACAACTAAAAGGCAGGCTAACTGAAATCTGAGGCTCAAAACTCCCATGAAAAAAAGCACATTACAGATATCAGGAAGGGCTATATGATGTTTATATTCTGCATTGTAAAGTGTTCAATTGTGATTATTATTTGTAGTTACAAGGAAAAAACTTGATTATGTTACAAATTATTTAAAAATAGCGGTCAGCTAGCCTACTGCCTGCTTTCGCAAATAAAGTTTTATTGGAACAGTTGTACTTGTTTGTTTATACAGTGTCAATGGCTACTCTGGCACAGCAATGGCAGAGCTGAGTAGTCGTGAAAGAGACCATCTGGCTCACAAAGTCTAAAATATTTACAATGTTTACAATGTGCCTTTTACATAAAAATTATTTGCTGTCCTCTGCCTTAAAGTATCAGTAGAAATGCATTAAAGAGAAAATCACTAAATTTGGTAAAATAAAGTCATAAATTCCAATCCTCTGCTTTATCAACTTCAGGTCTCCCTTAGGTATAAAGGTATGCATGGAAGAGTGAAAAGGGCATGCCCTGGACCAGACTTCCCAAGTGCCATCTGAGTTGCATGTAGTGGGATCTTCCGGAATTTGATGAACCAGTATTTGTTCAAGTAAGTTTTACATGCCTCTAGTGTTCCTTTAAAAATGAATTTGGGTGAAATAAATTTGGGCAATATGTAGTAGGGCTGAAAAAGTTAAAAAGGTCTTCTCTTTTTTTACTTAGGAACTTCCCAGGGGCCCTAATGTACTCATGACATGCATTATAAAGACTTCTTCAGATCAAGAGAGGAAAATATTGTCACTATAAAATGCTGAATGACAAATCTATATCAGTTGTGTTTCCATTTCTAAATGCATAGCTCAATGACGGCAGATTAGCATATGTGAGGGGCCTCACTATACAGTTTGTTTTCTCCTGCATCGACCATGAGAAATTAAAAGGAATTCTTAGTTAGTTTTACATTGAGACATTCTTTTCAGTTGTTTTGTCGGAGTACTTTCATTCTGTAGCATTGTAGCCTAGAAAGGATGCTATTTTTTAAAAACAAAATGGTGAACAGAAAAAAAGTTAGAGAAATTTCTCATAGAGCATGGTGATTAAAAAAAGAAATGCTCAAATTTCTGAATATAGTTAGAAAATATAGTTAGAAACTGTATCAGAGCAATGGAAATCCTTCGAAGTTTCCTAAAGATCTTCCAGTAAAGCATATGCACATTCCAGTACAAATGTAAGTTAAATAAAATACTAAATGTAAAAACAGTGAAGTTTTGTATAGAAAATTTGCCTTAAAATATGCTATTAGAATAATGATTTGTTTTCTTTTTGTTTAAGGTTTATGGTCTGACTACTATAACATGTTTGAAATGAATTTAGCATATGTTCTTGTGCAGTTTTTGTTTTGATTTCTAGCTACAGTGATATTAGCCAAATCTTAGCAAGGAGAGGAATGGATATAGAATCATATAAATGATTCTAATCCCCATATGAAAAACAAGCAAACAAACAAAAACCAAAAAAATCCTCAAAACCTTTATTAACTGAAAACCTCCAAATTTAAAAGGTGATATATTTATGTATCTGTACTCGGAAATCTTATAGAACACACCGTGACTAACATTAATTTTTAAAATAAATGTACAATAAGAAAACTCCCAAATGGCTATATTGTCAAGGAGAAACACAGCTGGCATCATGGTATGGAAAATATTATAACTGATGAAAAGTAAACATTTTAAACTGATTGTTATATTATTTAGAACGAATATATCTCATTTAATAAGCAACATGGATTTTTAAGCGGACCCTGTCAGTTTAGAACTGATCAACAACAAAGTACTCCAAAACCAGCATAAAAAGCCTTTCAACCCCACCAGTTACCATAAGGCAGCCATAAGATATGTCCGAGTTAAAGAAAACACAAGTACTAATTGCGAAGACACAGTCAGACCAAATGGTCTTGAAAAGAATTCAACTATAAAAATGTGAATGTGATTAAAAATTTAAAAAAATTAGAAGAATTTAAAAATAGCTAGAAGTTACTATTTACTCCGCTGTAGAGAAAAAAGAACCCTGTGATTGCGAGGGAGCAGCCAACATCATTTCTGTGGCCATTGAATGGTGTTGTCCTCCCTTACCTCGGGAGACAGAATTCTGTCATGAGCTTGCCTAAGTAAACAATAAAAATACTGTGACGTACATCTATGAGGAAACTAGGTGTGCAAAGTAAAGGAGGATACATAAAAATACAGGCAATCCCCCACACTAATGATATGAAATAACATACCTTAGGTTTTTTCCTGTGTCTATTTTTATGAGGCTTTATATTTGAGATGATTAGTGTCAAAATATACCCTTGGAATATGATTAAATAAGCAAAACATTAAACTTATAAATAATATGAAATATATCTTTAAGAGCTATACTTGTACTTGGAATTACGAATTAGTTCTTTATGAAAAAAATACCCACCTCCAAACATTTTGTATAAAGATACTTGTCCACAGTTGTTTCATGAGAACACTGAAATCTTTATGAATTCAAAACATTGCTTAGGAAAATGGTTCAGTGTCTGGAAACGCAATTAAGCCACCACACTGTCAGCAATATGTGGCAAAAAAGTCAGGATGTTTGAACTCCTTTAAATTTCAAACCTCTGTACTACATGGCGCCAACAAAGTTATTAGACCTGACTATTTCTCTGTTATGACTAAGTAGTCAAGACGGAAATGCTTCCCCACGGCGGAAAGAAAGCATAGTGTGCGTAAGGCAAAGCGTCGTGACTGTGAAGGTGGGGAAGCGTCCGACTGTGCTTTGGAGGGCGGTCTCCGCCCCTGTGCACGCACAGGCAGGAATGAACAAAATCAAACAGTACGGAACCGTGTAGTTGCCTCCCGTATCAGGATTTTATGAATAGAAATTACCATGCTGTGTAATGAATATTAAAATCTGTTCCCCTCTTACCCCTAAAGAGGTTATTTGGATAGAGTTTGTTGCTGTGTAAATGTTTGCAAATGACTCAGAAAATATGAGTGGGGAATAGTCAATCAGGTCATCTGATTGCTTAATCATCCTTTGGTGAATTAAAAAACAAATTACAATATTGATTAAATCTAGCTGCTGGAAGAAAATGATCCAAATCACTATCTAATTCATTCTATTGTGAAAACAGCAAACGTCAGATTTCCATATTTACTAGGGTGCTATTTATATTGTATAATTATTTGAGTATGTAAATGAACATGATGACAGATATTTCACTGTTTTCAGAATAAACTGGGCAGCGACTTAACTCTAATGAAGAGGAAAACAGACACCTACACTGTGCAATACTCTAACTGGAGAGAGCCTCCGCTGGGTGACAGCCATGAGTGACAAACACGGGGAGGAGTCTGAATGCCTGAGGTCAAGCCTGGGCCCATGGATTAGTAGCTGGGGATCTTGGTGAGTCAGTCTGTCTCCCAAAATATGCATTTTCCTCATCTGAAGAACAACAATAGCAGTACCTGTCTCCTTTCTCACAGTAATGTTAAGGAAATAAATGAGAACACATGTATGAAAGTGATTTTTAGCTGTGATGTTAAACATAAGGCATTATAAATTAGGCACTCGAAACTGGATTTACTATTGAGACTTCAACAATACATAGAATTCAATAAAGCAATCTGAGCAGGGGCGATGATCTGGAGGTCTAAGAACATCAATATCTCATTCAAGGGCCTCCTAATACTGTAATAATTAATAGTTAGTAGCATATTACAGTTTGCAAAACTCATCAGTGTCTTTAATTTCATTTATTATTAATTTATCCCTATAAATAAAAGCACTAATCAGGTATAATATATGAAGATTGAGTGTTTTAAAATCAACATAAGTTGATTCTTGGAAATAAAATTATGAGCCCATGAGGACAAAATGCAAATGAGGTGAATACCTCACACATTGCCTGGCGCATAACATGAAACCAAGAAATATTTGTCAAGCAATCTGAATACAAAGTTCATGTATCTTCATAAATAAGAATTTAATGAGAATTTTGAAAATGCAGATGGTCATCCATGATATATTCACATCCTGGCGCCTGACAGTTAAACCATGAAAGCAAGGTATTTTTAGCCAACAGATCCCATTGAGAGACGACTGCCTCTGACCTGATCAAATCTGGTGCCACAGACCCCATGCCGCACCTAAACTAAATCACACAGAACTTGCTCAGTGTGCACACACGGTTACTCCCGTGCTGGAAGGAGTGTACTTAACTGCAAGTGTTAATTTATAATGCCTCGTTTCAATGCGGTATTCTACACTCCTCGTACCTTTTTCTCACACACGTCCACACGTGAGGGTTGAAGTCACACGGCAAGGTTGACAGGATGACCTGACAGCTCGGCACACACAGCACGCTTTCTTGTTTAGGGGCTGCTGTGTGGTGAGCCGAAGGTGGTTTGCCCAGCCATTCCTATAGCTCACTCTCGAGCACATATTTTCAGGATTTGAACCAGGTCTGGGAAACAGGTTCCACAACAACACCACCTGATTACTGCGTTCAAAGGGACACACACATCGTCAGTTAAGAAATGAATCAAAACGTGTGGACCATGGAACTACTTTGTGTGTGAAAGCTCACTAGATACAGTAGCGCTGTGTGGTACTATGGTTTAAAAACTCTGTACTGAGATCATATAAAATTTTATTTTAAAATAATTTTTAAAAAGATAACCATTAAAAACTGCTTGGAACAGAGCAATATGACTTATTTTTTAAAAGTATGTCAACATTAATGTCAACTGCCAATGTTAGCTGCCATTAGATCCTGAGGCGTACATACATGCACACACATACACACTCGCATCCATGAAGTTAATATTTCCAGAAGTTTTAAATACCCTCTAAAGTCTTAAAGGACAAGGTAGGAGAATATCCCACAGTTTCAACCTACCTTTTGTGGCCACTCGAACACAGTCTATTTTGGTTTCCTGTGTCAAATAAAGAGGGGGAAAATCACTATTCATGTTTTATTTAAAACAAAAGTATCTGCAGTTCTGTTTAAATACTGATAAGGGAAGGTCGCATGGCTCCAAGTGTGGCGTTAATCACACGATGGCTACTCCTTGAATTAAGCTCAGATGCACCTTCCAGCTCCCGTACCAGTGGTGGTGGGCATTTCTGGAGCAGATCAGGAGTGAGGAGCTAAACACAAAATGTGCCTGCACAGGTAGCGAGTAAGGGTCGGTAGAAGGAAGCCAGGGGCCACCAGGTAGACACATTTTGTCCCAGATTTCTTCCCTTCTCACCGGCAAAAGTCAAGTTAATAATGACACCCAGACCCATGCCATGAAGGAGGCAAACCACTGTTGTATCTGGAAACCCTGCCCTTCTAAGGATATGATGCTATCTTATCAGAGTTCTGGGTTGGTATGAACAGAATAGGGAAAAAAACCTAGGAATGACTTGATAGTTTTTATTTTGTTAACATCTCATCTTTCTAAAGCTGTTTTCTCTTTGAAAAAAAAAAAGATAGCTAATTTAGTCACAGTTATAGGAAGCATAAACTCTTGTGGAAACAAAGAAATGGGACAGAATATGCTGAAAGACAGATGTTGTGTATCTCACAATATTTTAAATGAGCTGAATGTATGTGTGGTAGCTATACTGTTTTCCTGTAAAACAGTAAACTAAGCAGAATTACTAGCCAACTTTTGGTAACAATTAAAAACTGAAAATAAAAACCATCATATTGACAATATATTCTGTCTACCAAAACAAATGTGAATATACTAATTTCTTTCCATAAATTCCTCTAGGTATATATAATTTTAAAAAGAGAAAAAATATCACACTTGTTTCAAGTAAAAAACACACAAAAGCATGACTGTTTCTTACTACTTTCTTATTTAATCTATGTTCCCATTAATAATCCTAAATAGCCTAAGTAAACAGCCATCTATAAGACTTACCCCATTGGCTCTACTAGCAGCTTGAAAATAAATTCTGTAGCTTTTATGAGGGAGGAGGGGCGTGTTCCAGTATCCGCTGTACGTCTTGTTATCACCGATAGTGAAAGGCTGAGCAGCTTGCAGGCTGTTTGCTGGGAACTCGGCAGCGAAGTAGTACTGTGAGTTCAGGATGGAAGCATTCTGGAAGTGTATTGGCACTGGGTAGCATTTTAAGATTTCTGTTGTTTTTTTCGTTCTTCGAGGACTTTCTTCCTCAACAACTATTTGGTAGACACTAGAAGAAAAAGAATTATCAGTGATATTTTATGATAACTGAGCTGATGCCCTTTGCCTCCAATTGCATGGACACAAAGGATATCCAAAACAAAGAATACACTGGATTAGTCAACAATAAGTGCTTAGTACACAAGATACACTCATGTGACACTTGCTCAATGAGAGAGGAAAAGTGCTGAACCTGTCACAGAGCTCTCCGATCCCCCAAAATACAGTTTTTTGAGGAAATAATATTCACATAAGTACACAAGTTTTATATAACAATCTTTGCTGTTTATGGGAGCAGGGCACTAAAATAATATTTTTCTCAAATGAAATTGAAGATGAATTTGTAGACAATTAACAATTTACCTAATAAATAAAATTATACTATGTTTATTTTAAAAAGGCAATGTATTACTTTCTTCTATGACATTTGTATGAATGCATATAAAGCTTTAACAAGCCACAAAATACAATGAGTAATAACTCTCATTAACTAAGATTTGACTTCGAGATTTTTTTTGATATAATGGATTTTATTTTATTTTTTATTATTGTTTATGCTGTTACAGTTGTCCCAATTTTTTTCCCTTTGCCCCCTTCCACCCAGCCCTCCTGTCTTCCATAGTCAATCTTCACACCATTGTCAATGTCCATGGGTCCTTCTTATATGTTCTTGGACTATTATCTTTATTCTCTTTCAAACAGTCCTCAATTCCCTCTTCTCCTCTTACCACTGTCAGTCTATTCCATGATTTTATACCTCTGGATTGATTTTGTTCATTTTTTGTTTTGTTGATTAGGTTCCACTTAATGGTGAGATCATATGGTATTTTTCTTTCACTAACTGGCTTAGTTCACTTAGCATAATAGTTTCCAGTTTCATCCATGCTGTTGCAAAAGGTAGGATTTCCTTCTCTTTCCTGCTGTGTGGTACTCCATTGTATAAATGTACCATAGTTTTTTAATTCACCCATCTACTGATGGGTACTCAGGCTGTTTCCAACACTTCACTATTGTACACAGAGCTGCTATGAACATAGGGGTGCATAAGTTCTTTTGAATTGGTGTTTTGGGATTCTTAGGGTATAATCCAAGCAGTGGAAATGCTGGGTCAAAAAGTAGTTCCATTTTTAGTTTTCTGAGGAAATTCCATACTGCTTTTCATAGTGGCTGCACCTGTCTGCATTCCCACCAACAGTGCACTTGGATTTGTTTCCCTTTTTTCCACATCCTTGCCAGCACTTGTGGTTTGATTTATTAATGATGGCCATTTTGGTAGGTGTGAGGTGATATCTCATTGTGGTTTTAATTTGCATCTCTCTGATGGCTAGTGATGTTGAGCATTTTTTCACATGTCTGTGGGCCATCTGCATGTCCTCCTTGGAGAAGTGTTTATTCAGGTCCTTTGCCCATTTTTTAATTGGACTGTTTGTCTTCCTGGTGTTGTTTGAGTTCTTTATATATTTTGGAGATCAAAAGCTTGTTCGATCTATCATTTGCAAGTACGTTTTCCCATATGATTGGTTCTCTTTTCATTTTAATAATCATTTCTTTAGCCATGCAGAAGCTTTTTAATTTGATGTACTCCCATTTGTTTATTTTTTCCTTTATTTTTCTTGTCCTAGGAGATATATCTCTAAAAATATTGCTATGTAGGATATCTGAAATTTTACTGCCTATGTTTTCTGCTAAGACTTTCACAGTATTATGACTTATATTTAAGTATTTTATCCATTTTGAGTTTCTTCTGGTGCATGGTATAAGTGGATGTTCTAGTTTCATTGTTTTGCATGTACCAATCCAGTTCTACCAGCACCATTTATTGAAAAGACTATTTCTACTCCATTGTATGCTCATGCCCCCATTGTCAAATATTAATTGACCTTAGAGACATGGGTTTATTTCTGGGCTCTCTATTCTGTTCCATTGATCTATGTGTCTGTTTTATGTCAGTACCAAACTATTTTGATTCCAGTGACCCCACAGTATAGTTTGATATCAGGTGCTGTGATTCCTCCATCTTCTTCGTTCTTCTTTTTCAAGATTGCTGAAGCTGTTTGGGGTCTTTTTTGGTTCCATATAAATTTTTTGCGGTATTTGTTCTAGATCTGTGAAATATACCATTAGTATTTTAATAGGAATTACATTTAATTTATAGATTGCTTTGGGTAGTATGGACATTTTACGGATATTGATTCTTCCAATCCATGAACATGGTATATTTGATGTTTCCTTATACTCCTTTCCCCTTCACCATATTCAGTCAGTGGGAAGAGATGGCAGAAGAAAAGCAGAGAAACAGGATTGGAATTTTAAAAGCCAAGGCCTTGGAGTTATAAGAAATTTCTAGGAGTGAATTCTGAACAATTCTAATTAAATTACATATAAAGAATAAGATGGGAAAATGATCATCCTTCAAAGATGCTGCACAGAATGATGTCCCTATGGAGTGGACCTCCCACGTCCCCTCCCCGCTCCTCCAGTGTCTTTGAATTCTGAAGTAACCTGAGGAGAGTAAAAGAAATCTTGAAGGGACAGACTTTTTTTTTTACTAAGATATATACATTTGCTATATATTTGTGCAGTTTTGCTAAAAAATATTTTCTAATATTGGGAAAAACTAAACCTTGACAACAGCTTTCAAAAACTGAGTCCAGATTAGACTGAAAGTCCTGGCAAGGAGATGCATCTTTTTCGTACCATGTCAAAAAAGCACCCTTTCTCCTCTGAACAATGCTGTAATTCTAGAGTTGCTCAGCATTGGGTGCCATGCCCGCCGGCCTGGGGAAGGCCTGAAGAAGTCCCTCCCAGGGCTCCTGCCTGTGTGTGCTCTGAATTTGCACTCAGTGAAATCAGCTAAGACTACAACCACTTAGCGTATTAGTGTAATGTAATCCTGCTGCTGTTCAGTTTGTATTGATAATTCTGTCTAAACAAAAATCAATTGTTGTACAACATTGAAATGATTGCTCAGTAGACAGGTAGTTCAGCAGGCTTATGGTGTAATGATAAAGAGAATTCTGAGCAGTGATGCAAACTTTAAAAAAAAGAAATATAAGTCTTACTTCCTAACATCAGAGACTTATGGTCACATAAAAGGCTCTACCAAATCTGGTCGAGTTCTTACTGTGTGATAGAGCCAATGTGACAGGAACATGATGGAGGTAACATGGACTTTGAGTTCTAGCCCGCTTCTTCCTGACTTCTTACAGCTACAGTCAGAGGTAGCTATTTTAAAAGATATCTGCAAAATTCTTTGAATTTCTCCCCTTAAGAATGAGGTTGGCCTACCTTAATGACTACATTCAGCCAACGAAATGTAACAGAGGAACAATGTGTAAATCACAGAAGGCCATGCATCTTCAGGTTGGTTCCCCAGAGAAGCTGGCTAGGAAAAAAAAGGGTGAACTGGCCATGCTAGAGATGCCACATGCAGACATTCTTCTTGTCAGTCCTGGATAGCTCCCAGCCAACAGCCAGCATCACTGACAGGCATGTACCTGTGCCATCTTGGAAGGCTACACATCTGAGCCTTCCGGCGATGGCAGCCATTGAAGACGCCAGGCAGAAACTTCCCAGCCAATATTTTGCTGGCCCACAAAATCATGACAAAATAGAAAGGTTGTTCTAAGCTGCTAAATTCTGGATATGCAGCAAATAGTAACAAAAGTATTGGGTTATAGAAGAGCATGAATACAGGGTCATGGTCAAAACAAAAGACCATAGTACCGCCACAGATGAGAGCTGACCTACGAAGACTTTTAATCAGTATGCCAATGAACACAAACAACACTGAAAAAGTGTGACTTTTCTCTTGAAATGCCTTTAATAGGGGTGGGAGGTGGTAGGCATGTGCATCAATCTATGGCTCTAATCTTAATCCTTCAAAAAACAGAGATTCTACATTAATTTCTTTGTTTCTTATTTTTTCCTTTGAAATGAGAGAATTAGATGGATCTCTTTAATTCGTTTTATGTTTTTATTCTTAATTTTATTTAGCATATAAGAACTACTATCACAAAAGAGATACAGCAAAGAAATAAACTGCCTTGCGAAGAGACTCCCCATTAAATGAAATAATTTTTAACATTAGCCTCCTCCTATCAGTCAGCTTTTCCAACTTATTTGCTATATGACATGATTTCCAAAATTTCACTTTAAAAACAACTTTTGGAAAGTCCATAAACCGCAAAGTGGAAAGACAAAGATATATGGGAAAAACTACAGGAATTACTCTTTATAGGAAAGCTAGGCCAGGTGCCTTGCACATGCAGATTTTTCCATTTTGCTGATGAGAAAACTGAGGTTCAGAGGTGAAATGCTCATTCTTTCTGGGGCACAAAGCCAATTAAATAGCAGATGGCATCTTGACCATCAGCAAGACAGTACTATCATCACAGGTTAAAAATTCCTCATTAAGACATTTATGTGAAATGTCTGCACCATAGGCATCTTCACTTGCTACTGCAAACACAACCAACACACAAACCAGTCTCCATCTACTTCCCCGTAACCAACTTATTTTGAGTATTGTGTGAAGATTCTTTCTCATTTATTGCATCACAAGAGCTACAGATGGTAATTATATCTTTGACCTAAATTCCTTCTCCCGTCTGTATTCATGTGACATTAATGATTTCCAGTTAGGACACTCCTGGCTTCTGCTGTGACATTAGCAACTGGCTAGCGTCCTCTCCAACTCCTGATCCCTCCCAGAAGCCTCCTTATCAATGGCATGGAGGACACTGATCACCCACTTCTCAACCTGAAGGAGCTCCCTGCTGATTCTAACTGTGCTAGATAAAAGGTTAGCAAAGCCACTTCTGGACTGTCCAACTGCCAAGATCTTGGCTTCTCTTACTAAAAACATCTTTTCCTTTATTACTTCATGTTTGCCTGGACCCTAGCTTGTTATTTAAATGCTGTTCTCCCCAACATACCAAATGTTTTGTCACTCTCAACAGAAGACCTTACCTCATAAAAAAGACTGAAGCCCTCTCTCAGGGGCTTGCAATCTGTTCCCCACTTTTGATGTACTTTTATTCTGCTCCACACTCACAAAGATATGTTTTCTGTAAGGAGGAGGGCTATGATTTAGTCATTTCTTATGTCATGACGCTTCGAATGAAGGGGCCATGAAGTACATATTTTTGAAAGCATAATATGGTCAAGAAGTAATTTCTATTCTGTACATATTATATGTAGTAGTATGGAGGAAATACACTGGTAGTCACAAGTATACATTGCTTTACTAAAATTTAATGCTAAGTTTATTTCATATTCATTTCCTGATTACCCAAGAACTAATAGAGGAAGAAATTACCATGAAAAAAGTTTTGTGGTGAGAGGATGCTGGCTCGGCGGTAAATTTATCCTAGACGACCTCCAATTAGATAATGAACCTTGAGACGACCAAAAGCTGCGAATCTGCATTCCCCACCTTCTTCACTCACCTCCATCTCTCACTTTCCATCCTGCTTTTCCCCAACTTTGCTGTTATGTGTGTCATGTTGTGTGTCCGTGTACTAATTTCTTACCTAAATATTTTTGGAGCACCCGTTATGTGCCAGGCGCTGTCCTACTTTAACTAGAGCAATATGATATTTGACATTCTCTAATGAAAGTAAATTTTGTTTTGTAATCTAAATACCACTTGACTGTGGATGAAAAATTAATTTTTCCAAACAACAGTTTCATGAAGATTAGATGAAAATTTGAGAATTAAACAATCCTGCAGTGGGTCTCCATTTTAGCCAGCTGGTATGTTATACTACATACTTTATTCCAGATATATTACTTTTTAAATGGCTACCATCTACTCATCTTCAGACATATTAAAGGAAAATCTAAGCTGACTAGAGCAATTTCAAACTCAAAATGTCTTTTCATCTTTGCTCCACAAGACAAATTAGATTTGCAAGCACCCAGACCTCAAATCTATTTGCTCTTTAATAATTTAAGCACTGAAAGGTCAAGCAGTTCTTTTCTATTCCCCTTTATCAAAGTCCAAGTGCTAATGAAAAATAGCTAAATTCTATCTGCTGACCAACTGCCACACACTGCTGTTTTCCCAGTGGAAATTAACACATTATTGCCACTAGGTCAACAGTACCTTACCAGAACTATGATAGACATGTTTTTCATTTGTTCAAATAACATCATTTCATTAATGAATTTTATATTATCTTCCCAACCACAACTGTCATCTCAAAAGTAGCTTTGAAAATCTCACTGTTTGAATATTTTTTCTTAAAAATGATTTTAAAAAATCTTTAAGAATGGAAAATCAAGCAGACATTTCCACCTTGGTGAGCTGAATTAAAATTCTATTATACTTTTAATGTATTACTTATTCTTCCATTGTTTATTAAAGTCACACCATTCTGAGTCTCGTTTCACTGTTCCGGAACTTAGAGTAACAGAAAATCTTCCCAGGGCATTTGCAATAAGAAAGCGCACTCCACAGTGAAGATGAATCTGCCAAAAATATGACATCACTATATCATAACTTTCTTATGGGATGAAATTTAATTTAAAGTTTAATTTATGCCATGCTTTTCTCTGACAAAACTCTCAGGCTTTTCACAAGGAGAAAAAGAAGTCTGCATTTATATAGAACAGCACATGAAGTATAACCTAGAAAAGAACATCTTTCATGTACTTTATAAGCTTGAAAGTTCAAATGTAATAAAATGTTTTGGTCTTTTCAAACTTCGAAGACTTTGAGGTAAACCCTGTGGCAGATTTGACGTTGACTTTGACATTTTTGTCCTAGTTCATTTCCAGATTAAACCCTTAGTTTTACGTCCATTTTTTCTTATCTATTTCTTGTCAGCATAAACTATGGACAGTTACCCAGCTGGATAACAGAACGAGGAGAGGAATGAAGGAGAAGAATAGCAATCACTTCATTGTTGCTTTTGCTAATCCTTTAACGCTGGCACTTCTGATTATTTCAAGTACTTAGAATATTGTTCATTTCATGGTACCAAATAGTGACCATTATCTTAATTTGCAATTTTTGGTAGAAACCATGTATTCTAAATGCATAAAAAACAGAGGTTAGTGTCAATGTCTTCATTCTTGAAGATCAATATTTGGGGACAAGAGAAAATGAAAGTATAAATTATATGGAAAGCATGTAAAATATATATGCAATTAAAGTTTATTGCCATGGAACAACACAGAATTTATTTTCTTCTTGTTCTGTGTTCAGTCACATCCTTTTCCTAAACCTGTCAGCATTTACTGAAACGACACCCTATTAGTACATAAAACCTGGTACAACTGAACTAATTTTTTAAAGTTTCGTCCAGTTTATCCAGTTTTGTCCAGTTTATCCAGTTTATCCATTTTGTCCAGTTTATAATTAGAAGAGCAACAGTGTGGTGATTGTGTCACGGGGGAGGGGTATAGGAGACTAAATGGTAATGGAAAAATACAATAAAATTTGTGAAACGGTTAGTTCAATATGTTCACACACTTTTCATCACAACTAAGATTCCTTAGATCCTTCATGTAACACTGGCACTGAGAGTCACTGATCTAACACCGTCCTGCTCATTGAATCATACACGAGGACTGATGGCTAGTTTTACACGGACCATGGGCACTGCACAGCATATGCAGTGTAAACAGGTCTGTGGGATCGCATATCCCAGTTTGCAACTGTAATTTCTCTTTGCCCTGCTTTGTTCTAGCTCAGATTAGCCATTCATTGCTGTGGAATATTTGCAGGGCACCACAAATATGTTTTATGTTCTCTCAGCAATAATGCATCACAAGGAGCTTGCTTAGCATCTGTAAATTACTACTGTTCTGTGTGTGTGTGTGTGCACATGTGTGTGTGCATGTGAAGCATGCCTGAGAATGCAGGCTAATATCTTGCTACTGGGCTAGTTGGTGTTAAAATCTGATACAATAAAGTATTAATTACAGCTGAAAGGTTGGGTGAGAAATATGAACTCCATTACAGCTCTATGTTGTGAACAAAGGGCAGGAAGAAACAATCATTTACTCATGGAGGTTTGTGATAATAAAAGAACTAGGACATTAGACGCAGGCTGAGAAACTGTAAAAGTCCACCTGCTATTAATCTTCACAACAGGGACCAAATTTCTAGTAAATTAGTCCTAGATGAAACATCTTTAAGAGTGATTTCTCCCCTTCTTAACAAATGAAGACATTTTTCTTTGCATATTTTATTTCACTCATTTATCATAATTTATTCATCACAATTTCATAATAAGCATGACTATAAAATTGTCATTCAAGGTCAGCTACTATTATTAAAATATTTTCTCTTAAATAGCTCTAGTGATTCCAATAAAAAGAGAAATTGAGCTATGAAAGCTACATTAAATATCTTAATTGTTATATGTTTGTGTTATATTCAATTCAGAATCTTGCAGTTCCTACAGGTAGTGGTACTACAGACGGGGTGAGCTAATGCAAACGCCACCATCAAAGAGGCAGGTGCACCAAAGCAGGTGCCTCGGATGGAACACTGACCCAGGAGTCATACACCACCGGCAACTGGTTCCAGCTTTGCCGCCAAATCATCGACTAACCTCTAAGGCCCTTTTCATGTCTAATATTTCATAACTGCTGTTATGAGATTAGGCCAGTTGTACGATCAACAAATAAACATTATGCCATTCATGTTTCCTCCATTATTCCATTCTACAGTAAGTATTCATCAGGTGTCAAGCCCTGTGCCAGTCTCAGGGGAAGAGTAAAAAGAAGAGTTAGGCCTAGACTATCCTTGTTCTTGAGGAGCCCAACCTAAGGGAGTTAGAAACAGGTCACTCAAACAAAGAACTACCGTGATGGGGATCTGGTAAGGGATTGTACAAAGTGTAAGGGAACACAGGGGAAGAACGTCAATGTCTACTCAAAATCTCTTGTAGCATCTGCTTCTTTAGGACATCTGTCCTGAACTTAGTGCCCATAGGATATTCCTCTGGCCAGTAACATCTGAAGGATGCTCCGGCACTGCCTACAGCCACCAACTGTCTCCCTAAACTAAAGATGTCTTTAGATTCCCAATGCAGCCTCCACTGACTGCAACCTCTTGTGCAAACAAAACTCCACCCAGTTCCCACAAGTTTTTCCAGAAGACTCACTAAAATAGCTGAGCTTCTAAGAACTCAGGAGGACACTTTATCAATAGAGAAGACTGAAGGTCATGGGTGGGGCCTCAGCTCAGGTACCTGAGAAAGGCCTGGCAGGTAGGCCAAGAGTCCCCTGGGTGACTCTAAGAGGAACCCTAGACTCATAAGGTTTTCCTCATGATCTCCCTTCTGCCCCACCCCTGGCAGAACTACAACGGAGGGCAGGACAACGAGGGTGAGTTGTCTTGACTCCTACCACTGCCTGTGAGGAGCAAGAATGGAGGCCTTGATGCAGAGTCTTGGTCTCCATCCCCCTCTGTCTTTCACCAAATCTGTCAGACAAATTGAGAGCCGTTCTTTCTACCTTCTGTGATCACGTCTCCATACAAAGATCCATAGTTTCTCAATTGTAGCATTTCATTTCATAATTACAATGGGTATTGTAATTGTAATTATTGTAATTATTAAGGTCCAATCAAAATACTATAGACATGTTTTGTTATTTTTTGGAAGTGGTGGAGGTGGTGGTGGTAGAATTTGGGCATTTCCTGCCCCTCCCACCCACGGGCAGCCTGGCTGCTTGGCTTTCTCCACAGAGGGCCTGGCTGGCATGCTGAGTAGGGGCCTGTGCTCCCCATGAACCTGCTGCGGAGGCCCTGGGAATGAGCTGACACTTCGACCTTACACAGCAAATCCTTCAGAGGACACTATACTGAAAAATACCTGTTGGTTTTTTTGGAAAAATCAGGGCCGAAAAGCATGCACCATATTTTAAAAGCAAGTTTGAAATAGAGTTTGAGGAATAGTTAAATTAAGTTTCATTGTATAAAAGCTCGAATACATCTACTCTATTATTATTATCTTCCATTTTTAAAGCTTCTTTTGAAGGGTCTTGAAGAACAAACTTAGTTTCCAAAATGAAATTTCAAAGAGATGACTGACATTATCATCCTGGAAGCGACATTAATAAAAATGATCTTTGTTTCCTGGCAGTTAAGGAATCAGAGTATTATTTTTTAATGCAATAAAATTCACCTAAAATCAGGTGGGGGAAGGGTGGTAGTGGTGGTAATAAGAAATTCAGCACCGTTTGTTAATACACATTGTAGCAATTCAGCTACAATAGGTAATAAAAAACCCCAAATCAATGTAGTAATGTAAAATTGAAGTTTCACCATAGAATGACATTTTGGTTTTTGTGATTATGTGTACCTCAGTGAAAAAGGAAAAATTTTAGGCTGGAAGTCAGTTATTTAGAAATCCTTTCCTTAAACAATTTTAGTCATGGATAGAACCTTTCCGAATGGTTAAAGAACTGTTGACAAAGGAATATTTAGCCTAAAAGACTTAAGAGGTTCCTACATTTCTTCAAAAAGTAAGAAGGGACAATTAAAAAGCTACTAATAAGCATTTTAAAACAACTGGTTTTATCTTTTTTGACTCTTTGGAGACTGTTAAAAAGGGTGAAGAAAAACAGAATGTACATATAAAAACAACAACAAAAAGACTGATTAATTTGATAAAAATAATCCAATATACTAAAATAACTTTGTTTAATCCAAGTTTTTCAAGTACTCAAAATTTCACTCCTAAACTTTAAGCAGACTCTGTAATGGAGTTGGACTACCAAAGAAAGTCTTAGTTTAGATTTTCAGAATGGCCTATACCTGCCAAGGAAGGTGTAACTACCTTGGTTCCAAAGATAGTCTGCGGCAGAGATGTCTGCGGGCTGCGGGGGTGTGGGGGCGTCCCAGGAGGGCGCCGCCTAGTGTTGCACAGGAGAGCACAGCAGCGGGGTCAGAGCAGGTGTGTCTGTTTACTGCCCAGACCTCAGCTCACTCATCTGTGCATGGGGATCCTGGCATCTGACTAGGAGGTCCAGTCTGCATGGCTACAAACCATTTCATAAAAAAACAAGCATGGGCCTGCCTGGCACAGTATAGCTACTCAATCTAAGAAACAACGATAATTTTTTTTATTATTACAGTTGTTATTCCTCTACACAAACTGCTCAGAAGATCATAACTAAGGTTCAGAAATATTGTACTAGAATGTGGAAAATTTCCGCAGACATGGATGGAAGAAAAGAGACACATGATATTACATGTCATTGTCAGCACCACAGGTTGGAATAGCATCAACAATAAATAAAAAAGGGTTCCCTACACTGAGCAGGTAACGCCTGTGTTGGATGCTGTCCTGACACAGAGCTTTGCTTACACCTCATTAATTCTCCTGGCCACCCTCTGAGGTAGACATTAGTGTTACTCACATCTACTTGATTAGGAGAATGAGACTCAAAGAGTTATAAAACTTGTACAAGGTTATATAGCAAGTAAGGGCCCAGATTTAAATCCAAGATTACCAAACTCAACATTGTGGCTGGTTGCATTTTTATGGCCTTTACATCTCTGTCCCTTTCTTTCTAGAATAGAGCTATTATTTGTAATTACCCTAACCAATAATGACTTCTCACCTCCATGCTGTTTTGATGGAACAAAAGATCTTCTAAAACTTTGATGGTTTTATACAATAAATATACAATATTAGTACCAAACACACCTTTCTTACAGCTTCCATAAAATTATTGTCAAAATATGAGTCACTATTTAAGTGATGATCACAGTGTATTGGCATAAGTTAAAGGGCAGTAATGGTTAGACATTTTAAGCACATTACAAACAGCAAGGAATAAAGGGAATAAAGGCTGAACAGCAGTCTGGTCAACATGTTTTGTTAAGCAAATTCTGATACCAGTTTTGCCTTTTTTTTTTTAACACTTTAGTTTACAAAGAACTTGCGCTTGTGTCAGTCTTCCCGACAGCACTGTGGGGTGCGTGGACTGCACGCATAACTCCCATTACAGAGATGAGGAAAGAGTCAGAGTCCTCAGCGTGGCCCCATGTCACACAAGAGTCAACAACACAGCCTAGATGCCCACCCGAGGCTTCTGGTCCATGCTCCATGTTCTTTTAATCTGTGACACCACAAAAGATGAAGTCTTGTGAATTATATACATCGAAGAGATAAGATTCCACTCATTGGAAGTGAATTTCAGTCATTTGGAGAGAACTCAGAGAGATCACCATAGAATTAACTACCCGTAAGCGTCTTCCCCACCAGGACCCCTGGGTTTCTGTGGGGCACAGCCTGGCAGTCCCCACCTATAATGACCCATTAACCTTCCATCTGGAAGCCACACGGACCCATTCACTTCTTTCTTGTCCCTGCCCCAGTGACTGACCTAAGATAAAAATCCAATTGCATCTTTGTCCTATTAAAAATCCTTTTACCATCCAATTATTTCTTTAAAAACAAAGCAAAACATGAATCAATGGCTGTGCCCAGGACAGAACCAGGGTTGGAATATAGAGGTTCAATCACAGAGGGCAGTTCTTGCCCTCAAGGGGCGGGCAGTTTAGCAGGAGAAGCCATCAGGACACAGAGATGGTGAGTAAGTCTGAGGTAGGCCAGAGGAGCAGCAAGGCCAGAGAAGGCTCTCCGAGGAATCTGGGCTACACCTGGGAGGGTGACAGTAAGTGAGAGAAGAGTGTGTGTATGTGTGTGAGTGTGTTATGTGTGTTGGGGTGGGAGGCAGGAAGAAAAGAGAAGACTGCAAGCAAAGGAAACACCAAATGCAACCAGGCATATTCTCAGTACTCGGTGTATATTTACATGACCACAGCTGACATGGCTTGAAGGGGAGGCTGGCCCAGGAAGCGACTCGATGGTGGACACCTCCATTACAGAGGAGGCAGCCTGGACTTACCCTGAGGGCAAGATAAATTATTAAGCAGAATGAAAGATCCCTGCTGCCCCAGTGTGGAGCATAGACTGGAGTGCTGAAAAGGCCAAAGCATGAACTAAGGCAGCAACGGAGGTGACGAAAATGAAAGGGCAAAAGGTAGGTGTGGTTAGTGACCCGAAGAGGTGAGGAGCGAGGCTGGTCGTCAAAGGAGTCAGTGCAGGTGTGCAAGGTTCTGTCACCTTCCCGGCGGTATCTGCATTTGTAGCAATGGCTTATTTGAAGAAGTCTTTCTGAATTTATCTTCTCGCTTAACCACACAGACAAAGGCAGGGTATCTTTTATGCATATGCATTATATGGAAGGGTCAATGTATTTAACTTTTATTTAGGGATGAAAATATAAATTTAAAATCCTTCTTGTTCCTGATATTCTGACTAGTTAAAAGGCACTTACAGACCTTTAGCTTCTTATCTGTTAAAGTTTCAGTGATAATTACGTCTGCTAAGAAAATGAATAGACTCAATTCAATAAACATTTATTGCACACTCAATTAGGTTTGAGGTACTGAATGGTAATCAGAGACTAAATTATGAAATCATTTTGCTTTTTACTATTATATTTACATACACTTTACAAAATTATTAACCCAGGAAAATCCTCAGTTTCAGCATTAAATGCATAAATCTAATTAACATTCTTGAGTGCTGGTCAAAACTCATTTATTATGTATGTGTTTTTTAATTGTATTTATTAGGATAACCACTGTTTACCGCTTCACTTTATTATCCTAGGCTTTCTGTAGGTTGCTGCTCTCCCTGGTGGACCTGTCCCCTGGTCTTCCAGCTCCTGAGTGGCTACTTTCTACTCCTCTGGATTTCAGCTTAGATAGCCCACCCCGATGCCCTTGTCGAGGTTTCAGCCCTGTGCCGTATTCTGCTAGAGTACCTGGACTTTCCACGCAGCACTGACCACCATCCCAGCACAGTGACTTGGACAGAAAAGTATTCAATAGATGTCAGGTGAATGAATCAAGAATGAGTAATAGCCAAATGTCGACCCTAAAAGTTCCTGTAACATTTTTCAATATTATATAAAAGAAAGAATTTTAATGAGATGCTCATAACTGCACAGAGCTCTTACCACTTCTCACTGAGCAGGAAAACCACTGACTCTGGAGAGGAAGACACTTTTAGGTAAAAGTGGAGAAGTGAAAGAACTGGGAATAGAGAACAACTCAAAAGGGGTAGAGTTACATGAAAAAAGCTGACATCCCCTCCTAACCTGTTTACTACTTACAGGTTGAAAGAGTATTAAATTAATTAAACAACTGAAAACTAATACACGTAACCATCACATGGGTAATATAATAATCCATATTTATAATATAAACATAAATATATATATAACACTTAATTTCTAATGAAACTTAAGGTGAATTAGCATTTATGAGTTCTCATCATAAATAGTTACGTTGTACGAGGTCTGTCTGGAAAAAGTCCGGCGGCCATTTTAATATAAGGAGAATGGTTTGTGTGACATTGATGTAACCTGGCAGCTGAGGAGAGTGGACTGGAATGTGCATGTGTGAACAATGACAACTTCACAGTACTAGTCAGTGGGGGCAGTAGATGCCATTGAAGGAGCATGTATGCATACTGTGTGGCTGTCGCACTCAAAATGACTGAGTGAATAGAGCAATGAATCTGCATCACATTTTGCAGTAAGCTTGAACATTCCTCCACAGAAACTATTGGGATGATTCAGAAGGCTGCAGTTACAGGCAACTGGTGATTGGCAGCTTCATCACAATATGCCCTCTGATGCATGATGCATGCATCATGTCTTATGCAGAGATTTTTTGGCAAAACATCCAATCACCCAGGTGACCCAGCCCCCACAGAGCTCAAATTTGGTGCCCCGCAACTTCTGACCTTTCTTGAAACTAAAATCACCTTTGAAAGGGAACAGTCAGACAGTCGATAAGATTCAGGGAAATATGACAGGGCAGCTGATGACAATCGAGAAAACTGTGTGAGGTCCTAAGGTGCCTATTTTGAAGGGGACTGAGGCATTGTCTTATGTATAATGTTTCCTGTATCTATTTCAATAAATGTCTGTTTTTCATATTACATGGCTGGACCCTTTTAGACAGACTTTGAATGTATTTCTAAGTGCTGATTGAGAAAATGTTCTGCTGAAGAGAACGACACAAAACAGAGTTCATTATATGACTGTGCCCTCCACCCCAAACAGGATCAAGAAGCAGTGTAGCCTGAGGCAAGCAGTCAGATCCTCACTGAGTCTTCCCTGGCTCTAAACAGTTGTGCCTCTAAGCAGCACAGTCGGTTAGCTTTCACTGCCTTCCCCATAACTGATTTCACTAGTCTCTTAGAATTTTTAATCTTTTCTTGTGTATACATGTGATTTTAACACCTTAAAAAAGTGAAATGAGGTATCTATATAGTCAAATCAGTTAGTCTTTGTCAAAATTTCCAGGATCCTCTCCCCCAAAGGCAACTCTAGCAACGAACTCTATCATCTCTATCATAACTCTATCATCTCTAGCAACGAACCCTTTGAAGTCCCTGGAATCAATAATTGTGATTAGGAAGATCCAGCAGCTCCTGAGAGAAAATGGCAGAGCAGCTTTGAGAGTCATGAGGCAATACGTTGTTCAGTTCAAGGCATTTGCAACTTTTTGGTGCTCTGTGTTTAAAATGGAAACTGCTTTGAAATTAGTCCACTGTTAACATTTACAGAGATCGGGGGGGGGGGGCAGGGGGCGGGGAAGAGACAGCCTGTAACTTCCTCTGTTGTCAATGGAAAAGTAAATCAACTCGTGTGCCCACCTCCCTCCCTGCTGGGTGGTGTCTGGGCTGCTGGTCAGTGTGATGTGGGAGTGCACAGCTCTACCTGCCTGACCCCTGGGGAGGCAGTGGTGCATAATGGATGGCCACTACTGTACATGACACCCAAGGACGCTCACGTAATCTCTAATTCCAATTTCAGACATTTATCTTTTCAGCAACAAGCATGGGTTCCTTTGGGCATGGCAGGAATGAGAAATTGTGTGACCAAAAATGTGGCTCTTCCCTGTTCCCAGTCAAGAAGTAGCCACAATCATCTACTGAGTGTGCTGGTGGCATTCCTTGAGGAGCTGAAAGAAGGATTTGCACTCTGGCCTTCCGTAAGTAAAGACCCTGCCACGTCCACTCAACAGCCATCGCATACATGCCCCAACACATACAATAATCACAGCGAAAGCACTGGCACAGGATCAAGGCAAAGTGGCGAGGGTCAGGCAGTAAAACGAGGGTAGAGAGAAATGGAAAGAGAAAGATCCGGATGGTTCTTTTGAGCGAGCGGGACTAATAATGCTACATATTTACTGCAAATATTCATATAATTTGTGATGTCAAATAAATTATCACAGCGATTGATAAGTAGATTTTCAATTTCTAGTGTTCTAGTCTTCACTTTAACAGTACTTTAAACAGTTAATATTGTCAATCGCTTTGATTAGTAAATACATTCTCTTTTTGTCTTCTTAAAAGAGGAAGTGGTTTTGGTTTCTCTAAATCCTGTTTCTAATGAAAATCAGCATTTGGAATTTATAAGACCCTTCCCTTCAAGCCCTGAGAGTTAGCTATATCCCGGCTGGGTCCAATGGAAAGAAAGGACAGAAACCCGCAGGCTGTGCCTCCGCTGCCCGCTGCCCCATGCCCTGCCCGCTCTGATCCGTCCTGCACCGCTGCTACTGTGCTGATCTTCCTCACATTTCCCCCTACCTAAACCCTTGAGACGGCTTATTCACTGCCATAACAAGCTCCTCTGCACCCTCAGTGCTTAGCCAGTGCTGGGACCCTATCAGTGTCTAGTAAACGTAATCCCGGGAACTTCATTACATAATACGGTATTATCCCTGCTTTGGAAAGATGAGGAACCTAAGGCTCTGAGATGTTAGGAAATCTGAACCAGTCATCGCTCACACAGCAAGTGGTCGAGAGAGCTGGAATTGGCAATAAGGATTAACTTCAAAGAGAATGTTTTGTCCCTATCATACGGCTCATTTTAAAGTTAAGACTGTGGGAGAGTCTGGATAAAAGAAGGTGGAGAGACTAGCTAAAGAACATGTATGCATTGCCCATGGACACAGACAACAGTGTGGTGATGGGCGGGGGGGGGCAGGGGGGGAAAGAGGGGGAAAATGGGGAACATCTGTACCAGTGTCAACAATAAAAATAAAATTAATCAATTTAAA
>PVKM010014147.1:0-29890 GCA_004027735.1 Carollia perspicillata
TGGGATAGTACAGGGATGCTGGCAGGTGTAACTGATTGTAGGAGGAGTCGGAAATGGGGGTACAGAGGAAGATTGGCATGGGGATTTAAACTCAGACACGCAGCCATTAGGGGGAACCATGCCATCTTAGTGAGAGTGCAGACCCCTTCGCAGCTTTGGTGAAGGGGGAACCATGAGGTTTTGCCAGGGTGCACACCCCCGCAGCTCTGGTGGAGGAAAGAAGAGACTTTGCCTGGACAAATAGATACAAAGAACTCTTGCCAGTAGACCATGAGAAGGTGCCACATGGCTTTGGATTAATTGGATATCCTGCCTGGACGGCGACACCGCTGATGGTGTCAGTGGCCTGGAAACACAGACGTGTGCTCTTTCCCTGAGTTAAGGTACCCTGAATTAGGGCATGGGGGAGACAGGAGTTGCTGAGTGCATCTGTGGGTATCTTAAAGGACTTTGATATTTTAATGAAGATGGTAGGTAACTACTTTAAGTCTGTATAGCCTTAAATAAACATTTCCTTTCCTTTTCACAAATCTCTGCCATTAAGAGATATCCTTCCAATTGGCAGCAGACAGACGAGCCCAGCATGTGGTCTAGAGGGTAGTAGTATACCATCCTCTGGAGTCCGGGCCTCTGTGTGTATGTGACTGTTTTGTAACAAAGTAACAAGAGAACAACCGAAGAAGGCAAAGAAAAGCTTGTTCTACTTGAGAAAAATGAGGAAATCCTGGAGAGCATGAGACTGGACTAAGGAGGAGACAGGAGAAGTGGTCAGAGAGGGGGGTGGATAAAACAGAAAGAGGCCAGAGAAACTGATGTTGGGAGAACAAAGGAAGAGGTTGGGAGGTCAGGAGGTAACATTGGTTAAAATTTTTAGAAGAATTTTTGTGACATGTGCAATAAAAACCACGTATGCTCTGCAAGAAAACTTTAGTGAATATTCCTAATATTTTTCAATACTTTTAGAGATTAGTATGAGTGGTATGTTTGTGCATGAGAGAGAGACAGAGAAAGAGAGAGAGAGAGAAATCTTTTTCTGGATTAAAAATATCAAAATTTGCTCTGACTGGGTGACTCAGTTGTTTGGAACATCATCTATACACAAGAAAATTGCAGGTTCTATCCGTGGTTAGGAAACATACAAAAATTGTGGGTTCGATCTTTGGTTAGGTGCATATAGGAGGCAACCAATCAATGTTTCTCTCTTGCCTTAGTATTTCTTTCTCCTTCCCTCTTTCTCTAAAGTCAATAAAAACATATTCTCAGGTGAGGATTAAAATATATACATTTATATATTGCATATTTATATAGCTTGTATTTAATTTTAGATTATTATATAAATTATATATGAATTTATGTGTTTACATATTTTATGTTATATATTTAATTTGTATTAATTATATAAATTATACATTTTATTATATTATTATGCTATTTATATTATTGATTCAATTAATATAAATTTATTTATAGGTACATATGATTATATTTATTTGTATACTTATATATCATATATTTTATATAGTTATATTAATTTTTATATTTATATAGTTTACATTAATTTCCTTTGTTAAGAGCAAGTAGGGTCAAGTGACCCAGTTAACAAAGATAATTCTTTCCTTGCTGGGCTGTTATAACAGCTGGAATAATTTATTACATCACCTGACACAGGGCAAGTAAGCAATAAATATTAGCCATTTGCTGCATCTTAATGCAAAGAATTATTAACAACAGCAATGATTTTAATATTAGCTGCGCTTCCCAAGCTGTGTGCTCAGGCTTCCAAATTGTATCAGATGCTATCAATAGATTGCTGAAAGAGGTAGAGACAACTCTACTATTCTTTAGGAATGAAAGTATTCTGGTTGGTCTTAGAGGCATCAGGCACTGACAGAAAACATTCCCTAAACAAACACAACAAAAGCAAAACATGCTGAAGTGACCTGAATAGATGCAGGAATGGCTAGGCCATTATAATTAGGACCACATTAGCATTAGGTCTCATTCACTTAATGCTGTTTCTCTACTAGAATTTGGGACAATTATCATGGTAATTTTATTACTTTTCTCACAGTTATGCAGAATCAATACCTTAGGAATCCTGTGCAATTGGGAAGAGAGAAAATGAGTCAATTTCTTTTAAAACTGATTTATGCTAATTATACAACATTATAATTAGGATAGTGAATAGTGTCAAGTGTTGTGACCATTTTTTCCAAAGCCGGTTATAAAACTGATTTTAAAACACTTAATGGGTGTTGACATTTGAAAATAAAATAAAATTACCCGATGTGTGGTAAGAATGCTTACTGCAATGAATTTGCATCTAACCCAGGGTCCTGATACTATTGTTTGCTGGCTGACCCTGACAGTGACACTGACACTGTCTGTGATTTATTTAGAACCTTTCAAACTGGAAAGGTGAGGCCTGAGGATCTGAGATTTCAGGTTTGATTTCAACTCCACTAATTCACGGAGTTGTAGTGAGCACATATTTGACCCATGTTCTTGATACCAAAACACTTAAATATTTAATGGAATAGGTCACAGAAACATTTCCTTAAACCAATAAATGATTAAAATGAAAATGTGTTTAAGGTAAACATTCAGAACATTATAATGAAGGGTGCTGAGTAGAAGGCCCAATATAACATCAGTTGTAAAACAGTTTCAAATGAATTACCCTGGATGTCTGTGTGTTTATTATCAATATACACATATTTGCATAATTCTGAATATTAATGACACAATATAGCCTGTATCTCTTTCCTCCTGACCAAAAGAAATATCACATCACATTTTTTGCAAATCCCTGAGGCCATGATCCTTCGCCTGCTCTCAGATCATCTGGTGCTCCCAGGCTCGTGGCCAAAGGCAGCTGGGAGGAAAGTAAGTGAACTGTGGCCTGTCCCAGTGGCCACCAACTGAAAGGCCTTCTGTGCTTAGAGCATGCAAACCTCAGAAATTCCTCCTCCAGAATAAGGATTCTGGAAGTTGGATCTGTAAGCTTTTCAGTCTTTCTGTATTTCATGAGGTCCTACTAGCAGCTACTTTTAGTGTGGGTAGATGATACGTCCCACATCCTGGTCTCTCTGGGAAAAGAGTCCCACTTTCTCCATCAGCTGAATAACTGTATTCAATCAGGGTACCTTTCTTTTGGAAAGTTTTCCCGGCGGTGGTTCTCATAATCAGCCAGGTTGGGAACAATGAACCTATTCTGTGGCAGTGCTACTTGAAGGATTAGGGTTCTCTCCCCTTTTACCCACTTAAGTTGAGATAAAAACAGCAATTAAGAGTATAAGGTTTAAAATTTAATTTGATGAGTACTGTTATGACTTTTGAATCTAATAATAGGTTTGCATTTTATGTCTGTTTATTTTACTAGTAATTTTTTTACTATACTTACAAAAAGTACTGAGGGTGGGGTGGAAACTGAAATAAGAGCACAGGCTGGGATAGAGAGAGGATACATGAATAATATCGCTTTAAGTTCTACATTCCTGAAACTTTGTTAATAAAAAAATACAATCATTTTCAATGACAAGAAAGGTTACAAAGGTATAGTGAAGTCAGTTGAAACAATCACATCATTTTATGTTACCAGTTTGCTTTTACAAAATATGTTTCAACTACGTGGAAGAGACTAACCGATTCAGTAATTGATCAATGCAAGCTGTTATCATTTCTCTTTTAGTGAAACAAGTCAATCCCACTGACAGAAATCAGTCAAGAATGTCAACATATTATTTTGGTGAACTTAATTATTATTTTGATTGACTCATCTATTATAGTGAATTAGAAGTTACTTGTGTAGACATAACCAGTCTCCCAGGAGACAGCTTTCCTGGCACATCTCTTGAAGTTGACCTGCATGAAGTGTGTGGACTTGAACATTATTCCACATATGAATATTTGTGTAATATGTTTGGTATCATCCAAATGTCTGAGGTTCTAATTAAGAACAATTGTAACGTCACTCCTAAATTTTGACATGTTATAAAAACACAGAGTCGGTATATTTATTATATTTAGTATATATGGGTACTCTCAAACCAGGTAACCAATTTACCCTTATCTGCCTCAATTTCTTCCTTTGAAGAATAACAATTTTGTAGCAAGTGAACTCTATGTCACCTTCCAGCTCCAAAATAAACTTTACTAGAAATTAATGTATGCTTATCTAAATATTGCACAAAACACTTATTAAACAAGCATTTTTAAGAGAGTATACCGATAGTTTTACAAAGAAACTATAAACTGTAATGGAACAGTGGAGAGAAAAATAATATTAAACCATTTATAACTAAAAGTATACAAATCAGCTGAAGTAAACTTCCATTGTTAAACTATGAATGTCAGATGGGAAAAGCACACATAATGTGCACGTATCGTTGCTTGTGGTAGGAAATAATGACAGAAGTAAGTCATGCTTTAGCTACGGCGGAATGAAAACATCCAAAGGATATGGAACAGCCCATATTTCACTAGTAGATTACTATAATAGTAAGGTTTTATTGGGATTCATGCACTTTCCCTCTTATTTATTGAGACATGTATTTCAACTGTATTTGTAGCAGTTATAACTGTTTAAAACCAAAAACTATACATAAAACACTATATTGCTGGAGTGATAGGATAACTTTCTGGAATGCTTTCTTCTTTAAACGCACACTTTTCATGTAGAGACTATTACATATCATAGATAAAAATATTTATCACCCCACTTGATGGATATGTGAGGGATTTTGTATGAACATTAAACATCAGTTTATCAAAGACAGTATAAAATACATTTTTTAATTTAAATAAGCTTTTTACTTCAGAATAGGTTTACATTTACAGAAAAGTTGCAAGGATATTTTTAGAGAGTTTCTATATACCCCTTACCCAGGTTCCATTATTGTTAACACCTTTGCTTATAAAGCACATTGCCACAGTTAAGAAAACCAATATTGGCGCATTGCTGTTAACTAAAGTCTATACTGGTTCAGCTTTAGTTAATTTTTACCTAATGTTTAATTTGTGATGCAGGATCCTATTCAGGATTCCACATTCCATTTATCTGTTACCTAGTCTGCTCTAGGCAGGAAGTTTCTCAGATTTTCCGTGCTTAGAGGACCTTCACAATTTTGAGGAATATTAATTGTGAATTTTGTGCAGTACTCATCACTCTGGGGTTTTCTGGTACTTTTCTTGGGGTTAGGCTGAAGTTAGAGATTTTGGGAGGAAGACCGTAGAGGTAAAATGCCATTCTCATCACATCACATGATGGTACCTGTTATCAGTGGGACTTACACTGAAGACGTTACCCTTGATCACATGGCTGAAGTAGTGTTATTCGGCTTTCTCCAATGAAAAATTGTTTCTTGCTCCTTCCATGCTCTCCTTTTAGGAAATAAATTACCAAACAGCCTACATTCAAGGGTTGGGAGTTATAATTCACCTCCTTGACTGGGTAGTGTCTAGATCTAGATACATTTTTTGGACATATGGGTATAGGAAAGTTATACAACAGACATTTCTAATATTCATTTTACAGACTATTTCATCACATTGTCAAATAAAACAAAGATATTTCAAAATCCTTGAGCTGTGGATAAACTAATGCAACAGGAATTTGGGAAATTTTTCTAGGCTTTACCATTCTACTTTTATGGGTGCAATAACTGTCAATTTTTCTTTAATCTACTCACTTTCTAAAGGAGACTGTTACTTATTGTGCATCAGCTGTTATATACCAGGGCCATAGTACGTAATTGATATTCAAGATACCAACTCCCCTTATTTATGGTGGCTAAAGAACCATGAGAGAAGGCTGTGCAAACCTGTATGTGCCAAGAGAGACTGATCTAGAGAAGACGTGAGTGTGATGTTGTAGATCCAGTTATCCGATTAATGTGACCTCTGCTAGTTTCCCATACAACCAACACATTTCCCATTTATCTGAGTATAACATCTCCATATTTTGATTTAATATAAATTATTTTCAAAAATTAGTAATGGATTTCAATTAGTATACATTCATGTCATCATTATTAACAACAATACCAAAATTTGTTAAAAATCTGTAGATACAGGGTGTTACTGTTTCTTTCTCTTATATATCATATCTCTTATATTCAGGGACTATAATTACAGAAATAAAAACTATGCCAGAAATCTTTTGCCAAGTTTGAAATGAACTCTACAGAAAATGCTACGAGAATCAACAGAGAAGACAATCTCAAAAGGTTATGATGGTCTCAAAGGCCTCATGGAGGAAAAAAATTGTGAGCTGGACCTTAAGACATTATATTTGGCTAAAGGTGAAAATGTGAGCAATTCCTGAGTGTCAGAAGGTAGACCTCTTGGTCTGGGACAGTTTTCACATAATGGGGAGGTCAGAAAAGTTATGACAAGTTTGTAAGTAGATTTTGAAAGTCCTTAAAACCAAATACTTTGTAAATGGATTGAGACTAAAGTTTTTAAAGAAGGGTAGTGATTTATTTAAGTAATATGTTGATATTAACTTTTGCTGATCATAAAATAAAGAAAACTTAACTGTCAAAAAATGTATAAAAGTAAAAAGAAACTAAAATCACTAGTCAACTTTCCATCTGGGAACTACCATAAACACTTCCTTTATATCCTTTCAGGGGAGTATGAGTGTGTGTGTGTTTACATATGTATTTATTCTTAAGATATTATTATAGCTGTCTAGTAGCTTATCCTGTGTCTTCATTTTACATCGCCCTATGAGAATTTTCCTCTGTCATTACTATTCACAATTACTTTAGAGTTATTTTCTCTTAGCTCTGACTCATGTAAAAAACATATATATTGTTTTAAATTGGGAATTTTATGGCATTTGTTTACTTTCATAACTGATATATTTCACTGTACTTTATGATCTTTCTATTTCAGGTAGTGATTACTTTCATGTTTTGCTGTTAATACTTAATCCTGATTTTTATTGAATTGCTTATGTCACAACAAACTTTGTGAGATATGTTTTTTATTAAAAGAACAGGCTTTGAGAACCAAGATATCGTAAGAATTTTAATGTTATATCATCATTTTTATTAGGGTATTAAAAATAACATTTAACAAGTTTAAATGATTTTAAGTTTTATTGGCTCTATTTTAAACTAAAACTTGCTTAGATGTCAGTTTATTTGTTTGATTTCTCTGTAGTGATAATTTTAAAGGATGATGACATAGATTTTATCTTTTAGTTTGAAAGAAATAATAATGCACTGAAAACATAGAAATATTTTCAAAATATGACTGACATTGTTATAATCACTGCATAGATTTAGAAGAATCTAAAAATAGATTCTTTTAAATAGAGGATCCTATATAAAACAAACCATTTTCTTATATTTAGTTCCAGTTTTTAAAGTAAATTTAAAAAAGTATGACTTAATCCCCACATCTGGTGTCAAGAGTTCTGTTTGCTATGCCCCTTGGACAACCAAGCAGAACTCAGAGAATTTGAAGCTTAAGGCCTGAGAGTTTGTGCTACATTTAAAGCAATGACACTGGATAAGATCACCTGGAGGATAAATGTAGATTAAAAAAAGACAAGGTCCAAGATCAAATAACTACAGAACTCCAGCATTTCTTGGAAAAGAACCAAGAAGTCAAATTAAAGGAAGAAACAGTTTTCGAGGACTAAAAAAGAGAAAAGTATTGTGTCCTGTAAGAAGTATGCAAAGCCTTTTGTGAGGGAGGTAGTAATGAACCGTTGGAAAGGGAACTATCAAATAAAACGGAGCCTGAGAACTGACCATTGGAATAAGTGGCGCTGATGGTACTTGTGACACAGAAAAGAAACCTTTTGGTACAATGGGCTTGAAAGGCTCATTGTAAAAATATCAAGACAAAAAGTAATAGGAAAAGTATTTTGGATTTTTCTTACAACGGTAGCAGCTGGGGAAGGATATTTTATCAAAGAATTTTTTTTCTAGGATGGGTTTATTCCAGAAAGCTTGTATGCTGATGAGAGGGATCAATCGGTACAGGAGCAAGATGGAATTAATTGCAAGAGCAGGGACTCCGAGTGCATGAGGGGGGGTGTGGTTTAAATTGCTGGAATTCAATAGCATCAAGGTCAGTGCAGCCATTGACACAGGAGTAAAGAGAAGTATGTGGGTAAAGATAAAGGCAGGATGGTAAACTTGGTGGTGGAAGAATTAGAAAGTTTCACCTGATTGCTTTTTTTAAAAGAAGGATGTAAAAATTAAGGTAAGTAGAATGGGGTAGAAGTCAGTTGAGGTTTGAGCAGAGAAGGTATCAGGTAGTTATTTCACAGTATGGAAACAGGAACTGAGTATGAAAATACAGTAAGAATTCTTGGCAGTGCTGAGCCATAAATCTGTGGCCATATATTTAACATCAGTCAGTACAACTACCGTTTTTCATCGACCATGTTCAGGTTAGTAGGTAGAGCTAGTTTTTAATTAAAGCTAGGGTTTGACAAGTGAGTTTGATAAGGAAAAAACAGGCAAAGAACATGAAGGAGTTTGCAAAGGAGTAATAATTATGATGACGAATCATGTAAGTTGTGTAAAAGGGTAGTGAGTAAGGTTAAGTGGGATGAGGATGGTAAAAAACTGAGAAGTGTTAATTACTTGCAGCACCTGTGGGATTGGATAATGGTTAAAGCTGGCCCAGTAGGCAAAGCGAGGTGGAAAGGTGGTGGTCAGGCAGTACAATATTTGAAATTGAAATTTTAGAGATGTTGCCTGTAATGATGGTATTGACCAGGTATAGGGAGACCCTGGGAATAGGTGCATATGGTGAGATGGAAGATGAGCTTGTTCTTCTAAGATGATGGCCATGGAAGGCCTTCATGGACTCACCAACAGGTGTTAGGTTTTCAGTAAATTATGTTGTTGGTAGTGAAGAAAATGTTACTACAAAGACGGGTGATGGACGTAATCATCAGAAACCACATGCTTGGAATAATGTTTCAGAAGAAAAAGGAACGGGTTTCTTACACAGGCTGAAGTAATCGAGCACACATGACATGTGGACTTAGTTCCTAGAGGACTGTGGATGCCTCCCCTCTGAGGCTAGTCTCTGGCACTTTAGAGAGATGAATGCAGCAGTGCTGGCTGCACTGGAAGCACCAGGTGTGTGTTCTGCAAGTGCTGCCACGGACGGTGTTCATTCCAAGGAGGCAGGCTGCTCGTTTAAACTGAGTTCCAACTTGAGTTAGGCGATTGGAAGCCCCTGCACAAGAAAATGACTACATTTGTTAAAACCAACTATAACATAGTCCTGATGGTAGAATGTCTCTTCTCATAGTTGGGGTCAGCAGTCTATTTATTTAGGAATGGTACTTTCGCTACTAGCTTGATTTGCTCTTTGGGATTTTACTGACATAGTTGAAAATTAGCCAAGGCAGCAGAGCATTTCAAATTCAACTGGAAGAGAAGCAACTGGAGGGCTGCCATGAAAAGCTTTCTGTAAGAGAGGAACAGGGTGAAGGTGAAATGGCCCAAGTATATCTGAAATCTTGGCATCTTTTATATTCCAATAATTCAGATACTTAGTTTCATTGCTGAATAAGCCACTAGGAGAGCATCTTTCTCACTTAAACTCAAACTCAGACGTATCTAATCTCAAACCTTAATAAAACTAAACTGGCATAGGGAGAACCTAAGAGGGGCAAGGCAAGAAAGGAAACAGAAAGCATGCCCTGGACTTAGTTTCAAAATGGGCCAGTGCACTCCCCACCCACTGCACACATTTGCTTTATACTACCTTCACTAAAGTGCCTGGCTCTGAAAGCTACAAACAGCAAAGGAGGAAAAATAGTAAATAAAATATTTGTACAAGTATTGCTTTTGAAAGACATTAACTCATAATACTTGTTTTTTAGTTTTGAATCTTGTATTGCTAGTAGAAAAAATGTAGGAAGTAATTAGTTACAGAGGTTTATAAACATGTTAGTTAGTTTCAAGGTCACCAAAATCCTACAGCTTTGCTTTTTCATGTGCCTCATAAGTCAATGCATTGAAGTTAAGAAACAGTGATATTGAGAATAGTAGTCAAGTTGTAAGAAGGGGTACCATTATGTATTACTAGGAAAGAGTTGACTCTAGCATGGTGTTGAAAACTTTGCCATACTGTAGCCAAGGCTGCAAAGAAAAATACAGCCATTGCAGGAATATTTGTATCATCTTTTGGGTCTCTTTTCGTTCTTGTGGATTGTCTTTATAAAGTTAGTCAATATCTGTCCTATGTTCTGGAGTGTGTTGGCTAGTCTGAATGTATCGACATGGAGAGATGAAGAAGAAGGGTCCCTGAATGGTGTGGCTCAATTGGTAGGGCGTTGTCCTGCAAAGCAAGTCACTGGTTGGATTCTCAGTCAGAGCAAGTGACTGGGTTGTGGTCTTGGTTCCCAGTCAGGGTGTGTAGGAGAGGCAACTGATCCACATTTCTCTCTCAAATTAATGTTTCTCTCCCTCTTTGTCCCTCCCTGCCCCCCTCTCTAGAAATAGATAAATAAAAATTTTTAAAAAGGGGTGGGAGGAGGAGAAGGAAGAAGAAGAGGAGAAGAAATCAACTCAGTTTATTTTTAAATGACATAATACTTTACATGGCCATGATATAGTATATTGTCAAAATGGTATATATATTTACATTGATTCAAAAACCCAAAACTAGAAGAGCTCATTGCTAAGTGACCTGCTAAAATGTTATCCATTTGTTTCTATAATGAATCCCTTTAAAACCTCTTCTACATATGTAACATGTTCCCTTTTCCCATCTAACTTCTAAATTATTCCCCACAGCTAGAAAAAATGAAACATTTAATTTCATATTACAACTGAGAGGCTAAATTCTATGACTGCTGTCATTTTTAAGGAAGCTTTCCTGGTCCAATTCAAAGAGCAGTGTTTGTATAAACTGTGAAAATCTTTCCTCCTTCCCTCAGGGTCTGAGAGTACTAGAACAATGTTTGTCTTTGTAGTAGAAAAGTAATAAAATCACAGAGAAAAATGTAAGTATATCCAAAGTGTTGTAATACATTATTGTGTAGGACAATAACAAAAACCCACAACTACATTAAAAATTTTATCACTTTACACAATTAGATAACAGTTCTTTGCAATAAAAACAGATAGATAAATGTCCCACCTCTACAAAGTTATCTGCTCCCTACTGTCCATTACCATGCTTCACGTAGATAAACATCCATCCATCCATTTATTCATACAATAAATATTTTCCTATATTTCCTGTGAGTGTGGCTGTTAATATACAGGTGAAGTGGTCACTGTTCTGATCTTTGATTAACCAAGGGCCCAGCATGGAAGAAAGAACATATACATGCAGTTATAAAACAATGCATAGTACAACAAATGGTACAGAAGTGGAAGTAAAGAACTATAGGGGCACAAAGAATTAAGTAAATTTGACCAGGGGGAAGATCAATAAATGCTTGAGGGGCAGGTGGCTCCCTAAACTGGGTTCTGACATAGATGTATAGAGCCTTTTACAATTGTTATAGCATGTATTGATTATAAAGGCAATACAAACTACTAATTAAAGATGCTGATTGAATATCTTTCCTCTCAAAATTTCTAAAGTGCTAGAAGAAATATAAAAATAATTCTGTAGAGGACTGTTAAGGTTTATCTCTATTGCATTAAACAATGTCTTCCTAAATTCTATTAGGATGGTGAAGATATGCCTTCAACAAGCAGACTGTGAGGGGTTTCTGGAAGAGAGCACACAGGTGGGAACAAATTGGGTACCAAGTTTGTTAGAGTTATGGAATCTGCAACTCCACACAGGAAAAATATATGACTCCCTACATTATTGAGTTCCCCTCAAGAAATGTCTATAACTGAATTTCACAGTCCAGAGGAGGATGAGCGAGAGCAGTTGGCAGAAAAAAGGGAAAAGGACCATGGACTTATTTTCTGAATTATTAATTAAAATGTATTGGAATACTAAACTAGGCTGATATAGAGGCAACCACATTGTACACCCCCAAATTCTGATTATTAAAAATGTAAAATTAAAGAATAATTTATAAACATACTAGGAAATTATGGAGAAATTATGTCTACCCTTAGGATAAAAAAGTAATAAAATCATTGACCCAAAACAGTGGTTAAATTATGGTATGTGCATTCTAGGCAATAAAATAAAACTTTTATTAAAGTGTGTTACATATTATTAAGTGAAAAAATGAATAGTATGTATAATATGATCTAGATATGGAGACTATGTATATGGTAGCATATAATATGTCTATATTCTCTCTCTACATGTGCTGCGGCCTGGCTTACTGATGCAGTCAGCCCAAGAGGCTGCACTTCTTGTGTTGCCCACAAGAGGGCGTCAGCATAATTGCGGTCAGAGCGCCAGCATTGCATCCGTAGAGCACGGAACCAGCTGTCAATCAAGGTACTGATCACACGCTGATCAGGCACCTAACTGACCAATCACTAACAAGATCATGCACTGATCATGCACTGATCATGCACCCAACTGACCTATCACTAACAAGAGCACGCGGTGATCATGCACCAGGGCAACCTATCAGGGTTACTTTCACTTTCCCGTTCCTATATAACCACCCCCACCCCCGCACTTAAAATAAAACCTTGCAGTTTGAACAGAGTCCAGTCTTACTGCCGTTCTTCGCGCCTCTTGTTCCCACCCCTTTCATCCATTTCAGGTAGACTCGGGACCCCGTTGACTGCTCCGCGGGCCGGAGCATACATGTATATGTTAAATAGACATTTCTAAAAGAATACATGATAAACTGTAAATAGCAATTACCTCAGCATAGTAAAATTGGAAAAGAAGGTAAAAGGAGGGCAGAAGCAATGAAGAGAAAACCGTATACTTGTATTTTTGCTTTGTTTAAAATGTGCATGGAGCTGGATTCAAGATGGCAGAGGAGTGAGTGGGGGCTACACTAACCTCCTCCCAGGATGAACCTGGAATTAAAACTAAATTGTGGAAAAAATATCCAGAATAAACAACTGAACAATACTGAGAGAGAAGCCTTATAATCACAGATAGATAGAAGGAACAGCTTCACTACAATGTGAATGGTAAAGAGTGCAGAGGAGATGCAAGAGGACTGGGCTTGCATGGACAGCAGCTGAAGTGCCAGAGTAATATTTCAGTGCTCAGGGGGGTCCCCCTGAGAAGTGAAGGGTCTAAACCCCAAGCTGGGCTCCCTAGTCTACAGCACCAGCACCCAAAAAGAACACAGATAACATATAGCTGTGAAAAGTGGCAATGTTTTCCTCTGCCAGGGACAGAAAGCTGGAGTCACAGAGAGATATTTAAAGGGCCAGCACATAAAATTTCATTTGCAGCCCCTTATCTTGGGATTCGGCAAAGGGTAGGGCAGAATGGACTAGAGATGCTTGAGGAGAGACTGGGGATGGTAGCTTAGGGGGGAGAATTAAGAGAGTAGTTACCAGGATCCTGGTGCTGAGTCATCCCCCACACTTCAGGGGCCATCTTGCTTAGGCAAACCACTTGCTTGCAAGAGGCATCAGGCTGAGGGGAAGCAATAGCCTCACATGCAGGAGTTACTCTGCCCTGCCCTGTGGTGCTTAAGCCTGACTGGTGATTACAGCATGAGTAGATTAACAACTGAAGGAGTCAGCCATAGATGGTGGATCCCTGGTAGTCTCAAATAGGCTGCCTAAAGCCAGACTGGGATACCATCTGACAGTACCAGAGGTGGATCCAAAAAGAAAGAACATTGATAAATACTAGATGCTACTAAGGCAAATCCACTGCAGTCTTCTTCATAATTTGTGATATTTTCTATCTTGCATAGCTTTTTAACATTCATTTCTTGTCCTTCAAGTTTGTGCATATTAAGTAACTATATTCTATATTATAATTCATTCAAATGTCATATTTTGCTCCTCTCTTCTCTCACCTCATGTTACCTTATTTCTTCTTATTATTTTCATTTTAAATTTTGTTTTCTCTCTTGCTATGACTGATTTTCATTCTGCATTCAAACTCTTTCTCCCCCCTCCAGCCCCTCAAAGCCACTTTCCCTATCATTGATCATATCAAATTTTTTTTCCTGCTCTTTTTAAAATGCCTGTGTTCTCTCTCCATCTTTATCAATCTTTGCTCCTTGGTTGTGGATAGAATGGCTGTTGTTGCATTTCTTAAATTTTATCTTTAGATCTTAACTATTTTGGTATCTCAAATCTCAAATTTTACTATCCCCCTATTCTACTTCATTCTGCTTTCCTCCTTTCCTTTTTTCATTTCAAATTTTAGTTTTTCCTGTATTAGCCTAGTTTTCATTCCTTATACTTAAAATTCCGTCTCCCTCTATCATCTCAAAATCACTTCTCTTTCCTCTAGACATATCTCAAGGTTTTCTCTCTTTCTTTTTTCCCTGTCATTCCCATTTCACCTACATTAATCTTAGCTCATTTGTGGCTGATAGTGCTGTGGTGAATCTTTTACACCAATTTGGTTCCTAGTTTTTACTTAATTACTTAGTTTTTCTCTTTTTCTTTCTTTCTCCCACCATATTTTTTAAAATTTCTGTTTAGACTTAATGCTATATGCCTTTATCATTCCTTTTTTTAATTTATGATGTGAATTTTCTTTCTCTCTTTGCCTTGCCCCAATTTCTTATTCTTATTATTGCTCCTTCCTCTACCTTCTCAAAATTATTTTTCTTTCAGTTAGTCATCTTATTTTCATTTCTCCTTTCTTATAATACTCTTAATATCTTTACACCCTTATTAATGCTAGCTCATTTGCTGCTGATAGTGTGGTTGTAAATTTCCTAGGCTATGTGGTTTTGTTCTGACAGCATGTGCACAAGAGCATACAAGATGTGGTGGGTGGAGTGATTCACAGTTAGCCAGCCAGCCAGAGGGGAGAACCCAGCAAGTAATGACCCAACAGCAATCAAAACCCAATTACAAATAAAGAACCAACATAAATGGCATAAAGGGTATCCTAAGAGCATCAAGTTTAGGAGATCAAGAAGACTGCACCAGTGAATCACATAGGTCTCCTACCATAGAAGCTCATATCACTAAGACATGGAGTCAAAGCAGGTCAATTTAAAAAACAGAAAAAAATAAGAAAGGTACCTAAAATGGGGAGACAAAGAAACAGCCCCAAACAGAAGGAAAGGAGGAATCCCCATAAAGAGTGCTAAATGAAATAGAGGCAAGTAAACTATCAGAATTGAGTTCCAAATAATAGCTATATGGAAGCTCAATGGGCTCAGCAAGAACTGCAAAGAACTACAGGGAAGCTACAAAGAACTTATTGGAAACTACCTCAGGATGAAAAAAAAAATAGAAACTATCAATAAGAACCAGGAGGAAATAAAGAGTACAATTTCTTGATTGAAGAACATAGTAGAAGGAATTAAAAGCAGGCTAGATGAAGCAGAGAATCAAATCAGTAAGCTAGAGAACAAGGTAGAAAAAATCTTCCATACAGAGCAACAAAAAGGAAAAAAGACTCAGAAAGAATGAAGAGGGTTTAAGGAAGCTGCAGGACAACATGAAATATAGTAGTATGTGTATCATAAGACTATCAGAAAGAGAAGAATTGGAGCAATTGGAAAATTTGTTTGAAAAAGTAATGACAGAAAAATTCCCTAGCTTGATAAGAGATAAAGTAAGACAAGTTCAGGAAACACAGAGGGTCCCACTCAAGATGAATCCAAAAAGGCCCACTCTAAAACACATCATAATAAAAATGGCAAAATTTAAAGACTAAGAGAGACTCTTAAAGGCAGTGAGGGAGAAACAGCTAGTAATGTACAAAGGAGACCTGATAAGGCTATCAGCTGATTACTCAACAGAAACACTACAAGCCAGAAGGGAATGGCAAAAAATATTCAAAGTAATGAAAAGCAAAGGACTGCAACCAAGACTACTCTACCCAGTGAGGCTCTCAATTAAAATGGAAGGTGAAATAAGGAGTTTTCATGGCAATAAAAGGCTAAAAGAACACATCTCGACCAAATCAGCACTGTAAGAGATGATAAAGGGACTGCTTTAAGAAGATGAAGAAAAAGAGAGAGGAACACAAGAATGAAGGAAAATGGCAATGGATAAGTACTCATCAATAATAACCTTAAATGTAAATTGATTAAGTGCTCTGAAAAAGACATACAGTAGCTCAATGGATAAGAAAACATGACTTGCATATATGATGTCTACAAGAGACCCACCTCAGAAAAAAAGACTTACACAGACTGAAAGTAATGGGTTGGAAAGAAATATTCCAAGCAACAGACCTGAAAAAAAAAAAAATTGGGGTAGCAATGCTTATATAAAACACAATAGATTTCAGAACAAAGGCCATAAAAAGAAACAAAGGAGGACACTATATAATATTAAAGGGAACAAACCATCAAGAAGCTATAATGCTTGTAAGCATATATGCAACTATCACAGGAGCACCAAAATATATAAGGAAAATCTTGGGAGACTTCAAGAAAGACATTGACAGCAACACACTCATAGTAGGGGATTTTAATATCCCACTGTCAACAATAGATAGATCTTCCAAGCAAAGAATCAACAAAGATATTGTGGCATTGAACTACATTCTAGATCAAATGGACTTAATTGATATATACAGAAGCTTTGTATATATCCTCATGCCTAAGGAGCAATATACATTCTTTTTAAATGCACATGGAACATTTTCAAAGATAGACCACATGGTAGGACATGAAACAAGTCTCAACAAACTCAAGAAATTTTAAATCATATCAAACATTTTCTTGAATCACAATGGCATGAAACTACAAACCAACCTCAAAAGAAAAACTCAGAAACATTCAAATTCATGGAGACTGAATAATATGCTATTAAATAATGAATAGGTTAACAGTGATATCAAGGAAGAAATCAAAAAATTTCTGGAAACAAAAGAAAATGAGCACCCAACAGCACAAAACATATGGGACACAGCAAAGGCAGTTCTGAGAGGGAAGTTCACAGCAATACAGAACTATCTAAAAAAGATAGAAAAATTTCAAATACAAAACTTAAACCTACATATACAAGAACTAGAGGAACAAAACCAAACAAAGCCCAGAACAAGTAGAAGGAAATAAATAAGATCAGAGTAGAATTAAATGACATAGAAACTAAAAGAACAATTAAAAGAATCAATAAATGGTCCAGGAGCTGGTTCTTTAAAAAGATAAACAAAATCAACAAGCCTTTAACCAGACTCATCAAGCTGGTTAAAGAGACAAAGTGAAAAAGAGAGAGGATCCAAATAAATACAATTAGAAATGAAAGAGGAGAGATTACAACTGATACCACAGAATACGAAGGATTGTAAAAAATTACTATGGAGAACTATACGCCAAGAAATTTGAAAACCTAGGTGAAATGGACAAATTTCTAGAAAAATATAATCTTCCAAAACTCACTGAAGAAGAAGCAGAAAGCCTGAACTGACTGATAACAGCCAGTGAAATTGAAGCAGTAACCAAAAAGCTCCTGACATGCAAATCATTTAAGGAATTTTACAAATCACTTAAGGAAGAGCTAACCCCTACCCTGCTGAAACTATTCCAAAAAATCCAAGAAGAGGGATGAATCCCAAACTTTTTTTATGAAGCCAGCATCACCCCAGTCCCAAAACCACATAAAGACACAATAAAGAGAGAAAACTACAGGTCAATATCACTGATGAACATGGATGCTAACATCCTCAACAAAATATTGGCAAACTTGATCCAGTAGTACATTAAAAAGATCATACACCATGACCAAGTGGGATTCATCCCAGTGATGCAAGGATGCTACAATATTCACAAATATATAACATAAACAAAAGGAAAGATAAAAATCACAAACTCATATCAATAGATGTAGAAAAAGCATTTGATAATATATGCACCCATTTATGATAATAACACTCAGCAAATTGGATGTAGAGGGAGTGTACCTCAACATAATAAAGGCCATATACAAGGACTTCTGGCCAAGATGGAGGCATAGGTAGACCTATTGTGCTTCCTTGCACAATCAAAAGAAGGACAACAATAAATTTGAAAACAAGAAAACAACCAGAGCTGACAGAAAATCAAACTGTATGGAAGTCTGACAACCAAGGAGTTAAAGAGGAAACATTCATCCTGACTAGGATGGGTGGAGACAGGCAGCTGGGTGAAGACAACTCTCAGAAAAGCAGTGGCTGGAGGAGCCAGGTCTCTGGTCAATTAATATTTGGAAAGGGGGCAGAAGCATAAAATGGAGTAAAAATACCCCTTTCAACAAATGGTGCTGGGAGATCTGGAATAGTATATGCAGAAAAATGAAACTAGACCACCAACTTACACTATATACCAGAATGAACTCAAAATGGATAAAAGACTTAAACATAAGCTTTGACACCATAAAAATCTTAGAGGAAAATATAGGCAGTAATTTCAGACATTCTATGCAGCAATATTTTCATTGATATGTCCCCCTACAGCAAGGGATATAAAGAAAATAATAAGCAAATAGGATACATCAAATTAAAGAGCTTCTGCATGACTAAATAAAACATCATCAAAATGAAAAAGGAAACAATCATACAGCAAACATATGCCAATGATATTCGGACAAGGGTTTGATCTCCAATATAAAAAGAACTCATACAACTCAACATCAGGAGGACAAACAATCCAATTAAAAAATGGGCAAAGGACCTGAACAGACACTTCCCCAAGGAGGACATACAGAGGGCTCATAGGCATATGAAAGCATGCTCAACATCTCTAGCCATAAGAGAGATGCAAATTGAAATGACAAAAAGATACTACCTCACAGCAGTCAGAATGGATATCATTAAGAAATTAACAAACAACAAGTGCTGACGAGGATGACGAGAAAAGGGAACCCTAGAGTGCTGTTGCTGGGAATGCAGACTGGTGCAGCCATTAAGGAGAACAGTATGGAATTTCCTCAAAAGCTGAAAATAGAACTGCCTTTTGGCCCAGTGATTCCACCGCTGGGATTATACCCTAAGAATCATGAAACACCAATTCAAAAGAACCTATGTGCCCCCAAATGTTCATAACAGTGTTATTTACAACAGCCAAGTCCTGGAAGTAGCCTAAGTACCCAATAGTAAATGAGAGGATGAAAAAACTGTGGTACATTTACATAATGGAATACTAAGCAGCAGAAAGAAAGAACTCCAACTTTTCACGGTAGTATGGATGGAACTGGAGAGTATTAAGCTAAATGAAACAAGACTGGCAGCAAAAGACAAATACCATATGATTTCACCTATAACAGGAACCTAATGAACAAAACAAACAAATGATCAAAATAAAACCAGAGGCATGGAAACAATGAACAAACTGACAGTTCCAGAGGGGAAGGGAGAGGGGAATAAGGGAGGAAGGAAGGGAAAAGGTCTATTTTAAGAACAAGTATAAATGACTCATTGACGTGGATGACAGGGTGGGGATTGACTATGGGGTGTGGGTGTGGGTGGGGCAGAGGAGAGCAAAGGGGAAAAACTGGATAACTGTAATAGAACAACAATAAAAGGACAAGAAAAAAAATTTAAAAAATGTGCATGGATAGATTTAATAATGGCAATTAAAATACATATTTTAGAAAAATTGAAAAAATATATAAATGTTTAAAGGGGCAATAGAAACCAACCACACTTCCACAATCATGAACAAAGAATGGGATCTTAGGTTAAAGGTATTAAAAACACTTTTGGTCAAGGAAACCTCGAACATTCAGAGGAAACAAAAGTTTACTGAGTTCCACCTTTCTGTGTGCATTTCCTATCAATGATGTGTTAAATTCACATATCACTCACTGTGGAGCTTTTTCAGGCAGAGTTCCATTTATTGGGCTAATGCATACCTCACAACCTCATTAGGGATGTGTACCAAAAGTCAGGAGTCCTCAGATGTTTTAGGCATGCCCTTGAGTTGAGTCCAACTAACTTTCGAGAAGTTATAAAAATATGACCCTTGAAATGTTTTATTGATTTCCAGGAATGAGGCCCCTAATGACCACTATACTTTGCTTGCAACATGCTTTATAGATGTTTTTATTAAGGTTGATTTAATTTCCCTCAGATCATGTGTTCTTACTAATTGAATCATTTCCCTCAGTTCCCAGAAGGCTATAAAATAGAGAATTTATTATATACTGTGTAACAATATACATTAGGGTAAATATATTGATGTGACTCCTCAGCCAGCACATTGTGTGTTCCTGATAAAGTGCCATCATGATTACTCAATGAATCTGATGTAATTCGTTACATTATCATGAGCTCTATTGGTTACAAACGTTAAAATAATCCATTGTTTTTTATTGAATTGAAGTAAAAAATTTTGTGTACATTCAGGTATAGGAAATACACATTATAGTTTTCTCAAAATTGATTCTTGACAGTTATTTGCAGATTCAGATTATTGTCCTTCTTACAAAGATTAAAATGACAATAGATAGGGGAAAGACAGAAAAGCAGACTTCACTATATTGAAAAAAGAAGTGTGACCAGCATGAATATCATGACATTTAAAAAATAAATGGAACAATTATAAATTTAGATAAGTACTACTCTACAATGGGTAATTATCAAAACTTTGTATTTAAGGATTAAAACTTCCCTCTTAAAATAGTTCAAATTCTGAGCCAGTTATTTTATTGGTTTATCAGATGAATGGTATTTAAAAATAAAAATAAATGAACAAAATAGGCTCCTTTTCAAGTTTTTCAAACTAATTTAATCTGTTTTCTTTGAGGGTACATTGGGTACTGAGCACTACATTTGAAGTCCTTTGTTAAATACAACCAGAACATCATAAAAAAAAAAAAAACAAACAAACAAGGAACTTCCTTAAGAATTTTATTGTAAGGTAAAGTTTACATCTTTACATTTTTACCATCAAGTATAATTTTCATTCTGTATATGAGGAGACAACCTCAGGAACTGTTTTTTTCAAAGCCACACAAATTTTAAAGCTTGCTTCATTCCAAACACTTTTTTGAAAGATCCATTTCACCTTATTTTGCACTCTGCCATTTCTCTGAAATGAACAATCAGTACTGATTAAGTTGAATTCTATACTGAATCAGGATCAGAAAGTAATACATAGTGAATTGTACATAAAATTTCAGAAAGAAGAATGAGAGACCACACTCACATATCAGCATGGCAAGAAGCATGATCTGGTGAGAAAAAAAGCAATGGCTTATGTTCCCCTGTGGGGAGGATGTTAGGGACTGTTGGAGATCCCACGATTATGGGGAGGGGGTGGCTATCAATTGTTAAGGGTGTAGAAAAGGTAAAGAAGAAGAAGCAAACATGCTTGGCTAGACTGAGTATTAGAAGAACACAGTAAACACAATGAAGTTATAAGGAAGGTATTAACATGGGAAAGTTGAAAATATTTCTAAAGGAGATTTCAGACTTTGTGTGTATAGAAACAAATATAAGAATTCTCACTTTGGCCTTGCTGAGGCAGTGGGGGTCAACTGGGCTTTTATGATAGGTTTTCGTTTTTCATTCATTATTTAGCAAATGATTATTGAGTGAATAAATGCCACTGCATGAGCACATGGCGTTTGTTTTTATTAATGAGTAAAAGATTGTATAATGTTAATGTTGGAGTATTATACTGCAGAGCAATTTGTGGGTCAACCTTGCAAAGACGTGAATTCAGCATTATGTGGCACCTGGGAACAGACTGGGCTGTCCTGCCAGATGCTTCTTGCACCCTCAGAATTGTACATAGAGATTTTGAATTGATTGTACGTATACCAGCTTCTCTTATGCTGATTTAAATCTATACAGTCAGAGCACTCTGAAGACCAGTTAGCACCCTAAAATAAAAATCAGAACATTCCCAGAAAGTAAGATAGGAATTTCCATACTGATTAAAATTCCTGCCACTCCAAAGGAGCAAGGTTCACACTTTGGGACATTTTATGATTTGGGCTTGGAACCTGAAACTCAAATTTCCCTTCTGGAGCTCTAAACTTTAGAATTTCTTTTCTAAGTCATAGGTTTTTTTTTAACTTTCTTTTTTTTAATTTTATTTTAATTGTTATTCAAGTACAGTTTTTTGTCTTTTGCTCTCGTCCCAGTCCACCCCCCAGTGCTCCTCACCTCCCTCCCACTTCCACCCCCTTTAGTTTTTGTCCATGTGTCCTTTATACTTGTTTATTAAATCCCTTCTAAGTCATAGTTAATAGATGTAATTTTAAAGTATTTTCAGGTGGTTGATAACTTGAATTTGTACAGAGTGGCAAAGAAATATCTGGGGGAAAAATATAGGCATCACAGACTTTGGGAATTTATTTCATCCAATCCAAAACTAACAGTGATACCAACAATAATAACATAAGATAGAAACTGTTTAGCCTAAAACATAGTTTAACATAAATTATAATATCATCCATTAATTCAGAATGACTAAAGAAGGAATTAATGAATAAATAAAAATTTTTATGTATTTTAAAAGAAATACAAGTTCTGTCCCAACCAGTGTGGCTTAGTGGGTTGGGTGTTGTTCCGTGAAGCAGAAGGCTGCAGGTTCATTCCCAGTCAGGGCACACGCCTGGGTTGAGGGTTTGGTCCGTGGTCAGGGAACATACGAAAGGCAACTGATTGATGTTTCCTTCTGACATTGATGTTTCTTTCCCTTTCTCCCTCCCTTCCCTTCTCTTTAAAAATAAATAAGTAAAATCTTAAAAAAAAAAAAAGAAAGAAATACAAGTTCCATGTCACATTAGAGCATGAGATCCTCAAAGACATGAATAACATACACTAACTTTGCTATCCAAATACGAACTGTATCCTGAAGTTGGGAATCTATAAAAAGTGGGATAATAAAGATCTTATTAATTATCCCTTAGTATAATTTGGTGTCTTAAGTTAGTTAACACAAACGATTTGTTGGGAAAAAAGCATTTCTTGTAGTTTAAGTTTCATTGACTATGAATTAGCATATTGGCTAGTTTTAATATTATCAGAATAATTAAGAACTAAACTAAAATTGTCCACATAAATGAATAAAGTGCATCTGAGATAAAGTATCTATGACTTTTATTATATTTGTTTACATACTTAGTAATTTGAAAAATACAGCAATTGTCTCCCTGTCATTAGTACGAATTAAAAATGCTCTACCGTGATAGTAGTTAGGATAATAATTATGGAAAATGAAATTACATATCCAAATAAATAAAGGTTATGTTTATATTTTGTGCTGCCTGAAGACTAGGTGTCAAAGAAATAGCATTTAGGGATATATTTTAAAAGCCAACATGGAATTGAAACAGAAATTTAAAAGCAATGTAATGATCGCACATTTTATTTTACTCTCAGGCTTCACTCTGATTTCTTAACTCCTACTACCTCATTATTCTTAGGACATATCATTAGCTCTTTTTTACTTAAAATTTCTTAGCACATTAGTGTACTCTATTTTTTAAATGAAAGAACTGATTTTCAAAATTTTTCTCATCAAACATCTATACTTTTCATATTTTACTTTTCTTCATCCAACAATATTTTTTGACCTACCAAGAATAAAAATATTTATGCTTTTATTGAGATATTTCAAAATGTTGAATTGCTACACTCTGGTTTATGATTATTTTTATGTAAAAATCATGCCAGCTTTAATAAATACTATACAAATCATAAGTTGTTTGTCTACATAAAGATACATAAACATACATAGAGTAGGTACTACATACTCAAACATTAATTTTCTTAATAAATAATAATTTGTTCTGAAACATCTGTAAATATGTTTCATTATTAAAAGCACACATATAATTTTGTCTTCATGGATTTTTGCACAACACTCTTTTGTGTCAAGAAACCAAGTACAGTCAGAATAAAATGGTAATGTTAAAAATCGCAGCTCTTAGGAACTGAAGTTAGTACCTAAACATGACTGTGGATACTGTACAATCACACTAAGATTTACCATGCCTGAAATTTTATGACCTAAATTTAAAGGACAGTTGGTGACCTTCACAAGCATTTCATTGCTTATCTTTTAAAATTATTAAATATTATCGGTCAGTTAAAATGTAAAGGTCATGGAATTGTCACTTTTGAGATATAAAATTTGAAGTCAGGTTTGATGCCATGTCATTTTATGTCTTAATTTCATGTTCACACCAGAATATAATGTTGGGGACTAGTTTGGATTGCCATTAATTTTTAAAATTTCACTGAACACGACAATTAATAATGTACCTACAATAAGTCTAACACTTTTTTCAGGAAAAACGAAGATGATCAGTACCTGCACACAGTCCTGTGGGGCTGCCAGTAAAGTGAAGAAGACAAACATTCACAGAAATGATTAGAACAATGCATTAAGAACCATGCCATGGTCGATAGGGTAATTTTGCTTTGTTCTGAGAGCTGAGGTTATAGGGAACTGCCATTTCAGCTGAGTCCTCTGCAGCAGTTTAGATACGAGAGAGGTCATCACTCAAGGGCACTGCAAAGAATTTAGCACAGCTACTGCTCAGTGTGGGTATGAGAGCGTAATGGAGAATGAAGCTGGGAACGCAAGCAATGGTCAAATCAGGAAGAGTCTCATGTCAGTAGAGTGACCATACACCCCAGTTTGTCCAGGAGAGTACAGTTTATTGTTACGAAAATAAATAGTAATAGTGCTTCTTTTCACTTAAAGAGATTGAACGTGTACACAGTAATTGTCGTAGGAGATGGGAAGTTGTTTGCTTCATAGAATCATGGCAGTTCTGAGTAAGCCATTTCTTCTTCCTAGATGAATCAGGGAATGCCTGGCATTTGAATAAAAGTGAGGGCTTGGATCTACATTCTCCTTATACTCAATGGTCCAGATGGCTCAAAGTTACATTTAGGGATAACTGACTAATCTGTTTGGTTGCCCATCATAAATGCTAAAAAAGTATGTAATTAGAAAACACACAATAAGTCGGTATCTGTAAAGATTTAAGAACTGAAGATGATAGTTCAAGGAAACTTCAAAGCTGCAGTTCACACCACAGTACTGTTGATTAGATAGTCAGATTTTTGAAATCCATGGATAATTAAACCATTTTCTGTCTCAAAACTTGAAAATGTAAAGCATATTAGAGTGACTAATTTCTAAAAGCAAGGAGAGGATGATAAGGGAAGTCTGGTTTACCCCTCTGTTTCCTTCCAAAGACCACTTTTACATATATTATCCCATTGATCTTTCAATGTCTTTACCTTAGAGTAACTAAGGTAATGCCCTCACCTCAAGCCTAGTGGGATTAGTGATTCACTCATGCCCTGCCATATAAGTCCTTGGCTAAGTCTGTCTTTGTACATTCTGTTCTAATACTGTGTCTTGTGTCCAGCTGGGTAGATTCACCATGGCTTTTGCATGGTGCATACATGAGAACTTTCTTAAAAAGGCCATATAAACACTAACATAGAGGAACACAGCAGAAAACAACTTTACTTCCTAACAACAGGCTTTTTGAGCTGTTGAGCTCAAACAGCCTTTGAGCACAAGAAGGACAAATGGAGCTGTAGAAGACAGCGATTAAAAGGAGTGGCAAGGGATACTTAGGTTACTTCCATATCTTGGCTAATATACATAATGTTGCAATGATCATAAATGTAGATATGTCCCTTAGTGCCAGGAGTGGCAAGGAACACTATAAATAAAAGAAGCCCTGAACCAAAGTTGAAAAAATGGAAGCCAATACTAGAAAAGTTGAGTTGCAACTTTGTGTGTGAAATGCAGTTGCATAGCATTATGATTTTACTTTTCCCATGGAAAATACAGGTGGATGGCACCCTGAGAAATCACTGGAGGCAAGTCTTGCCTTTAGACAACTAAACAGTTGATAATACAGGACACAGGGATGTCAAGACTCTCATCTTTAAACATAAATAGGGCTTTCTTCCAGTTTATCCATGAGATTATTCTGCTATGTTCCACTATAACACTACAGGTACACTTTAGGTATGCCAGTGTGCGTGTGTGCACAGACCAGTGCAAACTACCCCCATATATGCAGATATATGGATTATAGATAGATCAATCAATGTATGTATAAAGTATTTTCAATGATCCAACAACTGTCACATCTTTTTCTTTATTTAAATCTTAAAATAGCCCTGAGATAAGTGAGGCATGTGTTATTGTGCAGGTTAGAAAATGGGAAATAAGTGTCCCCCAATGTTAACTGAAAATATTTAAAGGTTCAATTTTACCTATTCCTATGCTGAATGTGACTCAATATTAACATTTAAATATTTTCAATATTAAAAAAAATAATGCATTAGATTCTTGAAAGCCCAAAGAATATAAAACTATTCTGTAAGTTTAAGATCATCTGATAATGCTTATATAATAAATCTAATACAAGTTAAAAAAAGGCATGCTCAGTTATTTAGTAATTAGTCCCTTGATTTTTAAATTTAGAGTTGCATGTGAAAATTAAAGTGAACATTTGGAATATTAATCCCAGAAATCTTTTTTGAAATTAACAACCTTATATTGTACTCTGTGGGCAAAGCTGTTAAGTTTCATGCTTCCTAGAAACTGAAAATTGTACATATTAGGTTGAACTTACTTTAAATAGAATACATATATTTATTTTATTCTCACTACATTTATAGTAATATTAAAGTTAAGGTGCTAGGACTATGGTTTTGCTTTCATGTGCATCAATATGATTTCACAGAGCTTAACTGGTAGAAAAATAGTCACATACTGATCCTCTTTTTATAGCCTCATCTATATACAACATTTCCCAGTTAGTGTACCTTGGCCTTGTGATTAGTTATCACCAATGAACTCTGCATGAGTTATTTACTAAGTATGACTTCTCCATTCTCTGTTTTCTCTTAGCTACCCAAATGCAGAACAGGATGGTAGAGCTAAAAATAGATGGAACTTGGGTTCCTGAATCACTAAATGGAAGAAAGCCACCCACCTTGACAAATGAAGGCTAAATAAACTTCTATAATATTCATTTATTAAAAATTTGGGGATTATTTATAATAACATGTTATGTTACCTTGACAAATAAACACATTCAAACTCTCTCTTTCTTTTGTTTTTTAAATGCTCTGAATTATGTATTCTAATCCTTCCCTCATTTACTAGTAACATATTGCCAAAATTATACATATTGTTAGCTTAGTCAATAATTTGACTAATATAATAAAATATTTTTAGCTTCACAACTGTCAATAATCTAGTTATCACATTTCTTCATTCAGATCTATCTGTCTTCATTACATATTCTTCACTCATATTTACAAACATCCTTGAGCATGTATACTGCTTTTTCTTTTCATTTATTTCACTGATTCATGTATATTTCCTCTAACCTTCTCAAGGTCAAAAATTATCTTCAATTTCCATCCTACTCAGAAAATGTTTGTTAAATGAAGACTTCACTTCTCAAATATATAGAGAGTTCATTCTTTTTCATGCTATGCAGAAACCGATGAATATCAGCATATGAAATGAAAAGGTGTGTTTTAAGCAACTATACATTGTTTGCAAAGTGCCAGTTGGCCATCTACAATAAGTTATAAGCTACCACTGTTCAGTAAATTTTTCACAGTTCAGGCTTTATAGGGTTAATACCAAAAATATATAAAGAACTTATAAAAGTCAGTACAAAAACCAAACAATGCAATTAAAAAATGGACAAAGCCCTGACAGGTGTGGCTTAGTTGATTGGGCGTCATCTCACAAAATGATAGGTCACTGGTTTGATTCCCAGTCAGGCCACAGGCCTGGGTTGCAGGCTCAGTCCCATGTTGGACATGTATGAAAGACAACAAATTGATGTTTTCCTCTTACATTGATGTATCTCTATCACATCAATGTTTCTCTCCCTCTCTTTCTCCCTCCCTTTTTATTGTAAAAATAAAAATTAACCAAGACCCTGAAGAGCCACTTCTCCAAAAAAGACATACAGATGGCCAATAGACACATGAAAAGATGCTCAATGAAACTAATAATCACAGAAAAGCAAATTAAAACCACAATGAAATATTACCTCACATCTGTCAAAATGGCTATCATCTTAAATCAACAAACAAATATTGGTGAGGATGTGGAGAAAAGGGAACCCTTGTGCATGTTGGTGGGAATGCAGATTAGTGTAGCCACTGTGTAGAGCAGTATGGAGATAACTCAAAAATTAAAAATAGAACTGCCTTAGTACCGACTCAGTGATTCCACTTCTGGGAATACATCAGAAGAAACCAGAAACACTAATTTGAAAGTATATATGTATCCCTAGGTTCATTGCAGTATTATTTATAACAGTCACGATTTGGAAGCAGCCCAAGTGTCCATCAGTAAAGAAATGGATAAAAAAGTTGTGGTGCATTTACACAATGGAATACTATTTGGCCATAAAAAAGAAAGAAATCTTACCCTTTGTGACTGCATGAATGGACCTGGAGGGTATTATGCTAAGTGAAGAATGCCAGTCAGAGAAAGGCAAGTACCATATGATTTCACTCATATGTGGATTCTAATAGATAAAATATACTAACAAATAAAATAGAAACAGACTCATAGAAAACAGATGGACAGGTGTCAGAGGGGAGGGATTTTTGGGTGTGGGTGAAAAAGGTGAAGGGACTAAGCAAAAACAAAACAAGACCAAAGCTCGCAGACACAGTTAATAGCATGGTGATCACCAGAGGGAGTGGGCATGGGCAGAGAGGCAGAAGAGGGTATGGGGAGACAAACGGTGATGGAAGGAGGCTTGACTTAGGGTGATGAGCACACAATACACTGTACAGAGGATGTGTTACAGAATTGTACATCTGAAACATGTGTAGCTTTATTAACCAATGTCCCCTAATGAATGCAATAAAAATAAATATATTTTAAAAATATAAATAAAAATACTTTCACCATGCAAATATTATGATCTTAAATAATTATGGTAATTTGTAATTTATATTCATGGATTACCAGATATTATAATTGTATATCTTAACATTAACTTTGATTGCATAAATATTACATTAACTACAATCATATAAGAATTTTAGAAACTATTTTAAATAAACATGAAGCCAATGAATCAGGCTATAGTATAAAAACCCTAACTATGTAAGAATAGATTTTATTATTTTATAAAGTTTTATTTTATCTGATGATTCTATTAATGAAATAACACTTTCATTTAAAATAATTAGAAAAATATATGTATTAATTTTCTATTGCTTCCATACAGATTACCAGAAAATTAGTGGTTAACATACACTAAGTTTATTCTCTTACTTCACTGGGTTAGAAGTCCAGGTGGCTGGCATCTGCTGATTTTTCTGCACTTGGTCTCACAAAACTTTAATCTAGGTGTCAGTGGGCCAACACTCTTACATGGACTTGGGAAACGTAATTCTGGGGCACAATACATTTCCATCTGGTTACTGCCAGAACTCAGTTCCTGTTGTAGGGCGTAGGTCCCCTCTTTCTTTGTTGGCTGTCAGACCAGAGCTCTGTCAGCTTCTTTTTTTTTTTAATTGTTTTTCAGTACAGTTTTCTGTCTTTTACTCCCATCCCAGACCACCCCCCAGTGCTCCCCACCTCCCTCCCCTTTCCACCCCCCTTAGTTTTTGTCCATGTGTCCTTTATACTTGTTCCTATAATCCCTTCTCCTTTTCCCCTGAAATTCCCTCCCCTCTCCCCTCTGGATACTGTCATCCCCTTTTCTATTTCAATGTCTTTGACTATATTTTGCTTGCTTGTTTGTTTAGTTGCTTAGGTTCCTGTTAAAGGTGAGATCATATGGTATTTGTCCTTTACTGCCCGGCTTATTTCACTTAGCATAATGCTTTCCAGTTCCTTCCATGCTGTTGCATAGGGTAGGAGCTCCTTTTTTCTTTCTGCCACATAGAATTCCATTGT
>PVKM010014148.1:0-29400 GCA_004027735.1 Carollia perspicillata
AGAGCCATTCATGCTCCAAAGCTGTGGGGTCAGGCTGTACTAGCTTCTTATCCTGATCAATTCTTATTTTTTCCCTCCCGATTCCTATTTCACCTAAAGCACGTTCTTGAAAAGAACTCTTATGCAAGAAATCCCATCTGAGACACTGCTTAGAAAATATGACCAAAGAGAGTTGGTACTAGATATACCACAAGCAAGTTAATTTTAAGGAGGGAATTCTAGGTTTGTATGACTTGTTTCCCGAATGGCCATGACCACCCTATGATGGGTACTAGGTAAGGTACTGACAGTCGTTGACATGCTCTAGAAGTGTGACTGTGGAAACATTCCATTTTTGTAAACTGGGATGAGATCAAAGTAGAAGACATATTCTACCTTGTGCAATGTTCCTGACATTGGATATGTCTGAGGGAAATAATTCCCACAAGCACTGTGGAGTTGCGTGGATACTGTTAAGGCCATGGGTTTTTGGGAATCTATTTTTCACAATTTTTGAAAACGTGAGCATCAAAGGCATTTTTGAAAACTTTCAAATATACCTTAATTTTGTATATCTGGAGGGTAGATATTACAGCATCTGTACAGAAGTAGAAAGTATCACTACCCCAAATGTGGTTTGCATGTGGAGACTGATGATGTCATACACACACCAAGAAAATATGGTGTTTGATTTATTATAGTGAAAGATTTATTATTTACATAGTAGGACTTTCTGTAGAAAGCAGCACAGCTTCCCAGCAGATCCAAAATGTCTTGAGAGACCAGGGGAAGATGCTGGTTTCAAAGCTTTCTTGTAGTTAGGTGATGGAGTCATGCATATGACTTGAGTCCTACCAATACTAATTAAGGCAGCACCCAAGCTTTCGTACCAGACTGTGGGCAGAAAGGAAGGAATGGAGAGGTTAGGCTTAAAAAATGTCAGCAGACTTAAAACATTTGATTCACAGTCTTTATCACAGAAGACTAAACTGAAAAACTGTGCTTTATTGGAAGATCGACAGAAAAAAAATCAAATCTCAGTCTAGGCTAGCAATTTTCAACCTTTTTCATCTCATGACACATGAAAACGAATTACTCAAATTCATCAGCACACCAAAAATGTATCTTTAGCTGATCTGACCAAAAAATGGGTATAATTTTGACTCATTTATACCAGTGGCTATATTTGTGTTGGCTGTTGTTATTTTTTAACCAGACAGTGTAAGTGGAAAGAGGTCAGTGCCCCTGACTAGTCAGGTATTGCATGTCCTAAAAATTCTTGTGGCACACCAGTTGAAAATCGCTGATCTAGGCAACTGTTTCCTGCCAAAGTCATGGTCCTGATAGGGAAGAAGTAGGCTGAGTTGAGGATGGAGATTTCTGTGTAGATGCATGTGAGATTCTTAAAACAAATTATTTTTCTGAATCTTTTGGGTTAACAAAAGTGGCTTCCTTTGTTTTGTTAAAAAATTGTTTAAAAAACAAGACTTCTTCAACCCTATAATTGAAGGGAAGCTTCAAATAAGGTGAATGTCTTTCAATACCGGCCTTCCTAAACACATCTCACTTTCTCTGATGGCATAAAAGCAGTAACTAAGGTCAGATTTCAGCATGATCTGACTGGGAAAGTGCTGGATCTGCTAAAAGAGATTTTACACTAAAGAAGCTGTAGCACATAGCTAACATGGACTTGGAGGATGGGCTGAGGAAGACTGGCTGAGAATCCTTTAGTACTGGATCAAAGGGGAGCAGAATGTGAAGCTGGATAAAGGAGATTTGGTTGATACAGATGCACTGTTTCATGCCTTAGGATGCAACGTTTTGGCAGAGGTACCTGGATCTTGTTTTAACATGCTAGTGAGATGACACCTGAAAGAATGGGAAAGAAAATGGCCCACATTAAATGCAGTATAGATACCTGATCTGTCATGACATGCTTTGGAGGAAAATACCAAGAAGTTTAGAAAAATGGGAATCCCTAAAAAAATCTACCATATAGCTCTGGAAAATTGAATGGCCGACTATATTTATTCAAAAGTTGTAGACAAGGATTTCTCAGCCTCTGTGCTGTTGATGTTTTGGCATTGATCATTTTTCACAGTGGATGTTGAAATCTATCCTGTGCATTGTAGAATACTTAGCGACATCCCTGGCCACCTTCATAAGAGCTAAAGATCGAAGGAGAGATAAAGACTTTCACAGATGAACAAAAGCTGTGGGAGTTCACAGCTATTAGACCCACCTTGAAAGAAATTTTAAAGGGAATTTTAAAGTTTAAATAAAAGTACTGAAACATGAAAACATATAAAATATAAAACTGTGAGGTGAGGATATAATCAAATTCAGAATAACACTGTAATGGTAGTACATGCATTAAACTCACAGAAGCAGGGAGTAAAACGGTGATTACTAGGGGCAGGGAGGTGGGGGAAATGGGAGTTTTTGGTCAAAGAGTATGAACTTAGACAGTTAGGTAGGGTGAATAATTCCAGAGAGCCAATGTACAAGCACAATGACTACAGATGATACTGCTGTATTAAACACTGGAAGTGCGCTAAAAGAGTAGGAAATTCAGGTTTACTCATCACACACAAAAAGGGTAACTGCGAGGAGGTGATGTGCTTGACTATAGTAGTCATTTCACTCTGTATATGTATACCAACTCATCTCATTGTACAATTTTTATTTAAAATATCTATAGAAACTATGACCAGTCAGAATCCTGAAGTTCTACAGTCATGGAATATACTCATCTTTAGATGTAAGTGTATCTGAGCAACGAATGCTATTTGTAGACTATTGTGGGTGCTTTAGTGCCCCATCTAGATTATTCCCCCTCAGCACATCATCCATCCTCAGTTGTTGAGGCCTGATTGTTAATGGTTCAGAGCTTCACTCCTCTTTGGAGATTTTCTCTGGCCTAGAACCACCTTTCTCAGAGATGTTTGTGAGATTGTTCACACTCACCTAAATTCCAAAGCCAGGTGGCTCAGTGATACACTGATAAAGGAGTTCAACAGTCTGGCCCCTTTCCTCATAAGAAGACACAACTCTGGTGATATTTATGTGTTAGAGATTCCTGCTGCATGAAGACGGGCTTATGTTGCTAACAGAAGGGCAGTGAGAGATGAATAGAGTGAAGATCGACCAGTTACCACAGGCCACCACTCCTCCCAGTCCTGGCTGGCTGGCCAAATGTTGCCAGTGTAAATTGGGCTCTTCCAACAGATCACAAGGAAAACATTGCAGGGACCTGTATGGGAGGTGTGGTTTTGTGGTAAGATTTGTTTAGGTTGAAAGATGGCTCTGTGCTTCCAATGTCCCGTCACCTTCTGTGTTACCATGGATAAAGTCCAAATGTGTCCTCAGCAAAGGCCAGTATCTATAAAATCTGCTTCATAGTAATGTTTAGTCCTTTGGATCCCATGCAGTCTGCTGGGGGCCCTGGTAGCTGCTATACGCAGATCCTGGCATGTGTTCCTCAGCAGAACTAGCACACGAATCAATGGGGAAAGTGCGAATAACCAAGTGAAAGAGAGAGATTTTTGTTTCCCTGGGGTTATAACCAGGAGCTTTTCCAAAATAACCAATCAACTTTGTGGATTTATAATGGGCCCGCCCCCTAGTGAGACTGACAGGCCTCTTTGGTCAAGCACTTCCTCCTGCTTCCCCCAACAATTCAGTAGCGGAGGACAGACAGTGCACCTGGGGAAATTTCCTGTGATCCTAGGAAAGTGTCCTCAGCGGCTGCCACTGTAGTGCCTGAGTGACTCTGTAAATGCTGTAGCTTCCTGGCTACAAGGCTGCCAAGTTTATTAAGCTCAATGTCTAATTCTTCCCTAGTTCACTACCTACAGTAACAGCTACAGTTACTCTAAACCTACTTTTTTGCCTCTGTTCAGCCTTATTTTTTCACTTCCTTTTAGGCTCCTCCAGAAACTATTTCCAAGGTTTATAAAAACCACCTTTAAGACAATGGATTCCTTTTGGTCACTGCATGGGAGCCAAAATTTATTCTCTTCAAACTCTGACCACCCCTTCTTTCAGGCAAACCTCCTTCCGTTTTATGACAAATCAATGTAGGGTCAGAATAGACTCATTTGGCTAAAGGTTGCTCTCCTTACGGATCTAGAAAACAAATTGGAAAAAAAAGTATTGAGCAACAGCCGTGAGTCAAGGCTACAAGTAAAGGTCTTTTAGTCATATTTTCATATGTCATAGCTCAAAACACTGAAGAAAGTCAATTTTCCGGCACACTCATTGAGATAGGGGCTTTGTCATATTCAACCAACTATCTTCCATTCATTACTTTCACATTGTTATCATCCAAATGGTAGAAATTAGATGGATCTTGAACAACATAAAAAGCTTCATGGAAACATATAATAAATATTCTAATAAGTTTGGATTAATAATAAAATTAAATGGATCAATGATATAAATAACTATACTTGAGAGATATAAATCATCATAGTATCTAAGTGTGTGTCTGCCCAGATGCACATTAGAATATCCTGGGAGCTTTTGCAAAATACCTTGACAAATTAAATAAAACATTTTAGAGGTAAAGTTTAGAAAATCCCTATTTTAAAAATCCCTGGGTGATTCTAATGTGCTGATTTCTGCTAATCTAATCTATATGATTTATTTTGTAGATGCAGAAACAAAGCTGCAATATTGATAACGACCTCCTCTAGAAAAGATCGCTATGTGGGTGCAGCAACAGGACTGCATCTGAACTGTAAGGGGCAGTGCAGTGACTACAAGGATGCACGATGGAATGATGCATGATCCATAATGAATCAAGGTGCTGTATGTGTATGTTCATATGTGTGACTTTACTATGTGTATATTTAATAATATACCTGGTCTGTCATAATTCATAGCTTCCTTAAGCAATAACTTCATCCAAATAGACAAATAAAGGCTTTCATGATTTAAAGCAACGTTTCTGAAAATATTTCCTATACAACACAAATTTCACAAGTTAATGGATATTAGCAATGATGCTACCTCATCCGACCCTCCTTCTAAGAAATGGGGATATTAACAATGAATGATTTAAAGAAACAACACATTTTACATTCTTCTCTTAGATATTCACAATGCATATTAGTATATTAAAATCTGGCAAATGTTACAATAATAAACCTTTGAAACTTTGTTTTTAACTTTTTTATCTAATTTAAAATGTTTATTCTTTTTAATTTTTTTGCACTTTTAATATATTTTATTGATTCTGCTATTACAGTTGTTCCATTTTTCTCTCACTTTTACTCTCCTCCACCCTGCACACCCCCTCCCACAAGCATTCCCGCACCTAAGTTCATGTCCATGGTCATACGTATAGTTCTTTGGCTTCTCCATTTCCCATAGTATTCTTAACCTCTCCTTGTCTATTCTGTACTGAGTGTTTATGCTTCTTATCCTCTGTATGTTTTCCCCCAATCTCCCCCTCCCCCTCCATGCTGATAACCCTCCATGTGATGTCCATTTCTGTGATTTCTGTTCTGGTTGTTTGCTTAGTTTGCTTTTGTTTTTGTTTTTAGATTCAGTTGTTGATAGTTGTGAGTTTGTTGTCATTTTACTGTTCATATATTTTTGATCATCTTCTTTTTCTTAGATAAGTCCCTTTAACATTTCATATAATAAGGACTTGGTGATGATGAACTCTGACCAAAATTGAGGCATAGATAGATTCACTCTGACTCTTTGTGCAACCAAAAAAAGGTCAACAACAAATTTAAAAACAAAAAATAACCAGAACTGCCAGAAAATCAAACATTCAGACTGGAGATTGACAACCAAGGAGTTAAAGAAGAAACATCCATCCCGACTGGCAGGAGAGACAGAGATGGACAGCCAGGACAGAGAGGATGCACAGCAAGGCAGTGGCTAGAGGACCAGGCAGTGCCACATTTGCTTGTGGATAAACCAGGAGGAACAACTGAGGAGTGAGACAGACCTGGCAACCCAGGTTTCCAGCATGGGGAAATAAAGCCTCAAAACTTCTGACTGAAAAAAACATGTGGGGTTTGCAGGAGAAACTTTCAGCTTCACATGAGAGTCTGTTGGAGAGACCCACAGGGTTCTAGAACATATACAAGCCTACCCACCTGGGAATTAGCACCAGAAGGTCCCAGTTTGCTTGTGGGAGCAGGGGAAGTGACTAAAAGATGGCAGAGAGTGAAGCAAATGGCATTCTTCCTTCTCAGAGCCCTCCCCCACATACAGCACCATAACGTAGAGATGTGGCTTGCTCCGTTCTGGCAAATACTTAAGACTCCACCCCTTATACATAACAGGTGTGCTGAGACAAAAAATTATATAGCCTAAATAAAAGAACAGATCAAAGCTCCAAAAATAGAACTATGCAATGGAGAGATAGCCAACCTACCAGACGCAGAGTTCAAAACACTGATAATTAGGATGCTCACAGAAATTGTTGGGTATGGTTGCAAAACAGACGAAGAAGTGAAGGCTATGCAAAGTGAAAGACTGGAAAATGTTTTTGACTTTTATTCAGAGTTTATAAATTTATAATATAATAAAACCAACCCTTCTTTAGACAAAGCATCTGGTAGCTTTTATTGAATAAGTGCTGTACTTGAGCTGTTTTGGGGGGAAATATTGATTTACACCTTTGTTCTCTTTTCAAGATGTATTCAATTAAGTTAATTTATTTTCTTTGCTGTAAGTGGCATGCTTAAATATCTTTTTATTACTAATTTATATATAGTGTTAGAATTACTGAAGCTAATAGGAAAAAATCTGTAGAGTAAGAGCATTACACAGATGTTAGACATGTGGCAAAAAATTATTAACTACCACATTCTAAGAAGGGGGTGAATGAGCTACTGAAATTGTATTAACTCAAATTAAGAGTCCCATTAGGTTATTCAAAATAATCCTTCACATATTTGTTGAATACAATGAATGTAATCAGATTGATTTACAATTGAATTAGCGCTCTCATTGACAAATACTTTGAAACCCATACTTTTATAATCATAAAATTAAATGTATCAACTTTATCTAATATTATAATCCACCCTAAGCATGTCATAAAAAGAGAACTTGAAAATATTTTTGAATATAAACTAATAATATTACTGTTTTATTAGGTGTTATTTTTTTAAAACTCTACAACCTTTTAAGCAATCTGGAGAGTTTTTATTTCTTTTTTTAAATCACAGTGGACCTGGAAATACAAAAAATGAAAGATAAAAAAAACAATGAATTCTGTAAGGTCTTATAAAAATATTTATCTGGCCCCTCCACTAAAGACCCCTAAACACTTGCCTGGTTTAGCTACTCCTTCTGATGGGTTTGTTTACACTTGTTAGAGAACAGCTACCACCTATGGTGCTACATTCAGTCTTTAGATCCAGACTGGCAGCTCCCCTTGTCTGTCCTGTATTTGTAAGAGCAGAATTTGGCCTGCAGTGATTCGCATGGATGGACGGCAGAAAAACAATCTTCAAAGAACTAAAGTGGCCGTGAAGCTAAGGCTCAGGAGAAGAAAGGGTGAAGGGGATTAAGTGGAATGAAAAAGGGATTTTGTACAGCGGCCTTGTGGGATCTCTTGCTTACACTTGTTAAACAGTAAGAACATCACAACCCCATGGATTTCCTAAATAACATCCTTAACTATGAAGTCCGATATCTCAGTCATTCCTTGGGCAAAGTAGTGTTGGCTTAAAAGTTGTCAGTCAAGAAAAGATACTGTTTAAGTACTGTCAGAGTCTGACACTGAGGTTTTTTTCATTGTGAGAGAAAAATACCATCCTTGTCCGCAGCTCTGAATATTATCTCAATGGTGTAAAGGGCCATTAGAAAGCAAGAGAAATAAGGAGCCTATTGATGTTGCCATTCTCTCCTGTCTTTTGTGTATAGTTAGGAACAGGGCTCCAGTGTGTTCACACCTATCAGAGTCTTGCAGAGGGAGCAGCTCTTAGAGAAACCCATGCTGCTGGGTATAATTCTACTTTCATAGCATCATTTAGGAAAGCGGTACTTTTGGATATGAAGTGCCTTTTTAAAAGCAAAATAAATCATTCTGTTTGACTTAAAAAAAATTAAACTAGGCACTTGATGAAATTTTCCCAAGTAACTTTTTTATGTGACATAGTAGAAAATATATTTTGTACCTTCTAGTTTAAAAGTGCTTCTTAAACATATCATCTCTTATTACCTGACAATTCTGTGACTATGTCTTGCTATGTAAACTTACACATGAGGAAACTAAATCTTTGAGAGTCTGAGTGACTTTTCTAAGATCCACAGCTATTGACAGCAAACCTCAGACTTAAATCTATGTCTCTAATATCAAATTCCCCATGATTTTGTCGTTATGCATTGTCATATAGAAAGCCAGTTTTAAAATATAATGATGGAAATATATGCTCACATTCTTTGTATACAAATCCAAATAGTAGACTAATTGGCAAGGATTTTGGAATCAGCTGTGGAATTCCATCAAAGCTCCAATCCATCAGAAAGAACACACGAGAAGTTATTTAATCACGCTAAACCTCCATTGTTTCATGTGCTGTTACATACAGCGTGTAACAGCACCTCCTTTCCCAGTAAAGCCTGATAATGTGTTTATATTTTTTGAAGTTTCCAAGAACTCTGAATATTAGGCTTAAGATATTGTCCCTCTCTCAGTCTCCCTCAAAACGAGTTTGCTTTCCTTTTTTATGTCCCAGCAGCCATCTCTTCGCAGAGTCAGAAATGTTAAATTATTCCTGTGTCATACAAGCAAAGTGTGTGTGTGTGCACATGTGTGTATATGTATGGTGAGAAGATTGAACACAAGCCATATACATAAAGACAAATGTTGCATGAACTCCCTTACATGTAAAATATGAAACAATCAAAGTCATAGAACCAAAGGCTAGAAAAGTAGTTGCCAGAGTCAGGGAGCTGGAAGAGGAAAATGAGATGTGGGCCTAGGATGCAAAGTTTCAGTTATGCAAGATGCATGCGTTCTGGAGATCTAATGTACAGCATGGTGAGGAGGGTTATGCTACTAGATTGCATACTTGAAATTTGCTAAGAATGGATAGATGTCTAGTTGTCCCTTTTACACATTTAAGCCCTACCAAGGGCTAACCGATCCTTTTCAGTTTCTTTTCACCTTATGTTTTCTATCACATAGAATCATATTCCCTTATCATTATTCTCTGCCAAAATCAATGATACTTTCTGTGATTTTTTTCACACATCATTTTTAATTTCAATTCCTGTTGGAGAAGTACCTGACATACAGGCAAAATTATTAAGGCATCTTGCACAGTGTTTCTCTTTAAATCAATCTTAACTTTTCTTTTGCAGGTCATGATGACTGTTTTCTTTGTTGACATCATTTACCTTCAAAATATGAGTATTTCATTTGCTATTGAAGTTTTCTCAATGTGTCAGTAATTCAATTATGAATAGTTTCAAACTAAGCCACCTTACATGTGGCTTAGACTCTTTCCTATGATCCATAATACAAGAGCACCAAAAAGCACATGGATTTTCTTTAAAAATCCCCTTTTCTAACTTAGTAACAGTGTTTGATGTCTATAAGTATTTCATTTGAGATTTTAAGAAATTTATAAGTATTTTCTTGCAAAGATATTATGCAGTTACGGGCAATTGATACTTATTAGTGAGTCGGTGCAGAAAGACCCTGAGGGAAAGATTCTTTCTGATTACTACTGGTAGGGAAAGGGAAAAAAAATCAGGTGAAATGTAGTCTCCTTGAAAATGAATGAAGGTGAATCTTCTGCTAAAGAGTCTGGGCAAAGACGCTGCAGTAACAATTCACTTATTTTTTATTCAAAGAACATTTACCTGGATTCTACTGTGCTGAAGGCAACTCAGTACTAATAGGTACAAAGATAACAAAAACAAATTGTTTAATTACTCCCAATAAGCCAACAACTAATGCGTGTGATAAAAAAGTGATCAATCAATTTTTAAAAATATAATTATAAGAAATATTTGATAGAAGTGGCAAAGGACCAGCTATATATCTAGATAGAAGGAGGGAGAGAGATACATTCCTCTCTTTTAATGTACTTAATACATTTTTATAAAATGTACTGGATACATTTTATCTATCTATCTGTCTGTCTATCTTTCTACCTATCTATCTATAGAATAAATGACTCCACCATACCCAGTTAATTTGGCATCATAAGAATAACCTAAATTCATTTTACAAGAACTGATTAAAGAAGTCAGTTGATGAAAGAAAAATACCATAGGATCTCACTTGTAAGAGGAATCTAATGAACAAAATAAATTAAGCACAATAGAACCAGAGGCATGAACACATGGAACAGGCTAACAGTGACCAGAGTTGAGAGGGGAGGAGGATAATGGTGGAAAGAAGGGGAAGGGACTAGACAATGAACATGTACGAGTGACCCACAGACACGGACAAGAGTTTTGGGATTGACTGTGGAAGAGGGAGGCGGGCTGGCTGGAGGAGGGCAAAGGGGAAAACATTGGGACAATTGTAACAGAATAACAATGAAAAAATTAAAAAATAAAGAAGGATGTAATATAGCAAATTTTGAAATTATTTCTTTGAGTGACACATGTTCTCATGGAAAAATTAGACATAGTTTTAGAAAAATTGAACCAGGTTTTAAAGAATAAGCTGAATTTATTAAAGAGCCAACATAAGTCTAACTGCCATTTGACGTGGCACAAATTTGTCTGATGAAGATAAGCGCATAGCAATAGTAGATTGATTTTTTCTTTCTTGCTCAATAAGCACTTTTTAGTTGGAGATCTAATGTTTTCATCTTTTACAGTAACTTTCATTTTTTCAATTAATTAATATACCAAATATCTATGTCTTCTGACTTTTTTTTTCATCTTGGGTATACAAACAGACAAGCATACACACAAAGTATTTGGATTTAATATGAGATTTCATCATTCCATTATATGTTGATTGAAAAAACCTTAAAATATCCAAATTCTACTTTAGACAACATCCTTCCAGCCCCACAATAAGCAAGATGTTGGATAAACCAGAGAAGGTGACAACACTGAGCTAATAATACATTATCCTTTCCAGACCTGTGCTTGCAGTCGCCATGCATGATCCTCCTGGTCAGATGCATGGACCACATAGCACCCTGGCCACATTCAGACTTCAGATTAAGTATACAAAGATTGCGGTCCATTCGATCACTCCTATTCTCCTAAATCAACTGGATTTTAACATTGATTTACCATGGAAAAATTTGAAGATGAAAAACAAAGGACATGGTTATATGTTGGTAAAGATATATATTTTATTTATATGCTGTCATATGGTAACACATACAAGATAACATTTTTTTAGAAAAAGAAAACTTTTTTTTATTTTAGAAGATTTCTGTACAATTGGGGAGATAGATCTCAGAAAAAACCTTTCTGATGACACAACATTTGAACTGGCATCTGTATGAAAGAGGAAGCAGTCATGAGCTATCTAGAAAAAAGAAGATTGGGAGAAGTCTGTGCAATAGCCACAAAGCAGGAGAGATTTTTAAATATTGGAAGTGTGACAAGAACTTAATGAGAAATGAAGTGACAGGTTATGAGAAGGGGAGGCTGTCAGAGACCAGTTCATGTCAGAACTTACAGGCCAAGGAGAAAATGCATATATGTTTCTAAGTATGATGGAAAGCCATCGAAAAACTGATTTACAAGAGTATCAGGAACCAATTCACATATTAAAATAATTGTTTCAAAAACATGGACTTAAGGTATCTATGTGTAAAGGGTGGTAATATTGGGAAATGAAAGTCCATTTAAGAAGAAATTTCAATGGTCATATTTCAATATGTTGTTGGCTTAGGTCTTATTGGTGGAAAATAGACTAGAAGTTTTTTGATGATTGAACTGTAGAATTTGCTGATGGATTGAATAAAGAATGGGAGAGAAAGAGAAGATTCAAAGATATCTCTGAAATTTTTGACTGAGTCACTGGAGTAAAAGAGATACCATTATTAAGATGAGGAATATTTGTAGGATACTCAGTTTGGGTGGAGTCTGATAGTGTTACCAATTATATATTCTAGAGGAAATATTGAAAAAAATAATTGGATATACATGTCTGGAATTCAGTTTTGATGTACCAGCTCAACTCAAACCTGAACCTTTAAACTTATGAGTGCTTTGTAAATAGGAAAACTAGGAAGTTAGTACAGAAAGAAAAGAAAATTAATTTTAGGACCAAACTCTTGGAGTCTGAGAGTAGCCAATGAGGCTAAATTAATTATCAATTGATTATCTCTTAAAATACTTCTTTCTAATTCTTTTACTTTTTTCTTGAGGGCCTGGGAGAAGACACCAGGTGTGGTATAAGTGGGGGTTCCAGCTGCTCAGTTGTTATGAGGGACATAGAACCCCCTAAGGACATAAGATACATAAAAGGTATGTCTTGGTCCCTGAATGGCCAGAGCAGTTGTTCCTGGGTCATGTCAATTCTCAGAGGTGCCAGGACTGAAGGGCTTGCTGCCCACCCAGCACTGATGTAAGATCCTGGGCTATAGGTTTCTGGTGGATGGGACCCAACAACCGCTGCTGGAGGACTGAGGTTTCAGCAGCAAACTAACAGTTGCTTGTGTGTTTCTCTCACTCTTGCTAAGTATGAAGGTGAGCAGTACCTAGAGCCTGCACCTTGCTGATGTCAACCGAGGAAAGTGATGATCCCAAGACAGAAGCCTGGATGATGGATTAGTCACACAGTTTTGCATTATCAGATGCCACCCCAGGCTCTGGCCACTTTAAATTCCAAACACTGAGAGCCTGCATTTCTCAACGCACCCATGTTCAGTCTTGAGCTCAGGACCCTTTTTTTTTACTCAATCAGAAGAACCTCGACTCTGGTCCCTCAACTCATGCCTGCACCCAAGATTGTTACACATCCCAGACTCCATTCACTCCTATTTTCAGAGCCCTGAAGCCCTGCTCTAACTCCCCAAGCCTTATCTCCAGCACTGCCCAGGGATGGAACATCCAGCAGAAATCAGCTTGCCATGCCTTGCAATGTTGCTGTGAAAAAGACAGTTCAGGTGCCAGCCAAGAGGAGAGAGCATGTGTGAGTGTTGCCAGTTCCTCAACTAGTCTCTAATCTTACAGGTTTTATCTGATGAACTGGAAGAATAGCCCCTTTCATGCCTACAGCTCATGAAATAAGATCTCATGAAATGAAGCCTATTTTCAATAGGCTTCACCTCTCCCATCTTTGGCAATAAGTTAAGTGACACAATCTCATCTGTAAATGCAAATAAATGAATATGGACTTTGAAGAAGCCTATGTTTGAAGTCAAAACCTAATTCTTCTGTTAAGAGGGGGAATGTTACTTAGAAAAATATTATTTAACTACTCTGACATGAAGTTTCTATTTGATTTCACTCATATGTTGAATCTAATGACCAAAATAAACTAACAAACACGATAGAAACAGACTCATCGAGAACAAACTGACAGCTGTCAGAGGGTGGGGGGTTGTGTGAAAAAGGTGAAGGGATTAAGAAAAAAAAAACTCATAGACACAGAAAACAGAATGGTGATTTCTAGAGGGGAAGGGGGTGGAGGAGGTAGAAGAGGGAGCATGAATGGTGATGGAAGGAGCCTGGACGTGGGGTGGTGAACACACAGTACAAGATGTAGATGATGTGTCATAGAATTGTGCACCTGAAACCTAAATAAGTTTATGAGCCAATGTCACCCAATGTATTCAATGAAAAATTAGTTAAACCATATTTCCTCTGTAGGATGACAGTGATTATAAATGTGATATAAAATGCATGTATATCACTCAGAAAAATGCACATAGTATATTTTAAGCAGTCACTATATATCAATTAATTGTTTTTCTGTAAGTACATTATCAATTGAGTTTTAAAATAGATTTTAACACTAAAAATAATATGATAGTGTCAGGAAATACATGGTTTAGTTTCTTGCCTTATCTTATTTTCTCTATTACAAACTTTTAGAAATAAAAATGTTTTACATATTAAGAAAATTTTTTAGTGCCTCATAAGTCTATGCCAAGTCACGCGGACCCCGGCTCGTGGGGTCTGCCACATTGTGGATGAGGCAGAGACATTCATAGGGACTACGGAGTCCTGCGGAGGAAAAGGGCAGGCATGGCTTTTCTCTCAAGGGGAGAAAAATCCGAGGCCTCTGCCATGACAGGCCTTTGTTGGGTTTCTGCTCATGTTACATGGTGGTCCTCATTTATTATGTACAGGTTGCTTTAGGTGGTTACGTTTTACAGAAAACAAAGGAGCCAATGCCACTAATACCATCATAGAAGAAGGATATTTGCAAATGAAAAGAGAAAAGTGGTTGAACTGTTACGCTCATCCTTGGAAGGTTTAGCATGGATTTTAGGAAGTTACTTTGCAGTCAAAGTTTGCTGCCTCAAATCAGGGTGAGAGAGTTTTAACAAAAGCAAGTTTCAAAGCAGCCTAGGTACATTGCAGTCCTGATTCCCTATGAGAGAACATATCCATTGGGTGTGGGTCCTGTGCATTTCTGAGTGGAAGTGGGGTCCATGCCATGCAGAATGGTCTCCTACAGCCAGGCAGTATAGGAAATACAACTGAGAATGTGATACAAAACCAGATCTTTGAGTTCTAGTATTAGGCCTTTGAGAAACTCAGGAATTGAAGAAAAATTATATATTTCAGGGAGCAAGAAGATTTTGGAAATTATGGAAATTTAACCATGAGATTCTAGGGCATCTTGCTAAGAAGGAGCTTCCGGGGAATGGAGCATTCCCTCTACTTATCTTTTACTTTCCAGGTTGATACCTTTAATTCTGCCATTATAGATCCCTCTCTGGACTAACCCTGAGAAAAGCTAAGGAGTATGGATAGATTGAGTATTCTTGTGAATGAGTACTCTTGCCAGAAATTATTTAAGAACGGGGGGAAATGGAATACTGGTTATCCTAACTAGCAATATCAGGAAGTGAAGACAATGTCAATATTTACCACAGAATTATTTATAGTAATTCATTTTTCCCCAGATTTTGTTACTGGTCTATTGAAATATCTTCAGGTTTCAATGGAGGAACTTCGAGTACAAGACAAGCCTATTGGACAAGGAACAGGACCTTCCCTTATTCCTCTTTCTCTATTTTATTCTTATGTTTTTTATTTGTGTTCCACATACAATTTTAAATGACAGAAATTGTTCCTCAAGGGCAAAAAAGAGAAGGACGATGTTAGCTAGATAGGAAAGAAGAAAGAAAAGAGTGAAGACCTCTCTTGCACATGCAGATAGCACATGTTAAATACCAGTGGATTGGTCTCCAGTTTTAGGAAGGGAGACCTCATTATAATGGAGTAGATGGTAATGATGAGGAAGGTTTCATGGGGGAGATGGAGCTTGAGTTCAACTTTGAAATCAGTTTAATATTCAAATCAACAATGAGAAAGTAAAGCAATTGGAAGATTGGGAAATGAATTCAGACAGCTGGGGATAAGAATAATCCTCGAGTATGTTTATTCTTTAAATTTTCTAGTGCTCCTTGAATGGTGATTAATATCTGTCTCTGTATTTGCTCACCCTACAAAACCAAAGAGATCTGAGTAAAGTTCTCCATCTTCCACCAATCTTTACCCTCTCTGATAATTGTGTTAACTTTCTACACTACTGCGGAAGCCCACTTCAAAAAACTGAAAACAATTCTGTGTTATCAACATTGAATTACAGATATAAAATATTGTATGGGGATTACAATTTGATAAATAGGAACGTTCCAGGTCCCATATTGAGTCCAGATGGTTACACTGTCTTTAATTCATGTATCCATTTGGCATTAGCACATTTGTGCATCACAGCCTCTTTCTCATTTCGGTTTAATGATGGATGGGGTCCAGATATAATACAAGATGTTCCTCAACATGTTCAACTTCTGGTGAGTAAGTGAGCAGACAACCAGCTCTCTTTTTCCCAGTATACCTCGTACTCTCAACTTAGCTGTTCAAGAAAAATCTGAACTTCAGGTTGATTAACTGATAATTTCATTTACTCCCTGATCTAAATAAATAAATAAAAGATACATGAATACAGTGAACAATAGCTTTCCTCCAAAAGAGGGAAATGTACTGTACCTGAACTATAAAGTTTGCAGCACATCTGAAATTCCAGATCGATGTCTGCATGCTACAGCCAATCCAGAACTTTGGGCCACTGTCAGTGAGGCCTGGGTTTTTTGGCTATTAACTGGTTTCAGAGCTGCCTTCTGTTAAATTAGGGAAGTAAACTAATGTTGCCTTCAACGTAGTTCAGATGTACTTATTACTTTACCTGTTGGCTCTACTACAAATGCATCGCTCACCATGTTTTTTATCTTTAATTTTTTTCCTCTTTAAAGCCAGCAACAGTGTTTCTAATTTGTTTTCCTTCAATGCTTCTTAGTTTTTTCAAGCTTCTCTCCAATTTGATGGTTTTCTATTTCCCATAAAATAAAAAATTCAGATTACTTGGCCTGGATGAAAGGTTACTTGCATTCTTTATATATTCCAGCTCTGGAACATTTTTTAAAATACTTTTCATTTTATCTTTTCTTTTTTTACTGATTCACTTGGAACTCCATCCAAGTTAAACTATTCTCTTCTCTCATACTTCAACAGACATGAGGACCAACCCTACCATGGATGATTACATCGACAAAGGCTACTAGAAAATAACAGTATGAAGTAAGATACCTCTTACCTTTTCCTATTAAATATGTGGTAACACTGTGAGATCCTAATTAATGAGAAACTTTTAATATCTGTGAGATTCTTTTGAAAATCCCCATGCACTGCAAATAAATCTTACTTAAATTTAATTGTGTTCAATCAGACATCTTGGAAACGACCTATGATTAGAGTGGCCCTAACCAGTTTGAAGGAGAGCATCTGACAATTAACTATGCTGCTGAATAAACTATTATAAAGTCTCTAGACTGACAGGTCACCGATTTTGAGAATGTGCGAGGCTACCATGCACTTCTTCTCAAACTCGTCTCATGCCCATACAAAAGCACTTATGAAAGTGTAATCCAGAAACTCAACCTGGGATTCCTTCTGATTTTGAGTCCTTTATACCCGATGGTACTCAAAAAGTACAGGGTACTGGTAAGTGACTGCAGTTTTGAGAACAGCAAGATATGTCTCTGTGAGTATTTAATAAGGAATGAGCATATCTCAGATCCCTCCATTATCTTAAGACTTAAGGAGTAGAACTTGCACACACTATTGTAGTTTTTCTCTTCTCCTAAGGTCTCTTCCCCCTGTTCTTTTAGTGCGTCCTTTCTTGCTCAAGAGAATTAAACCTGAATTTGAAATTCTCTTCCTTTCTTTTTTTCCTCTATCATTCAGCTTAGCTTGATTATTTTCTGCTTTGGTCAATTATTTTCTCGATACGTTACCTTTGCTTGTTTTTCATTTTATTTACCTTATTAAGCTTTGTTTTTTTTCTCTGTGTTGCTGCCTTTATTTCATGTTCAGAACTTTTGTCAGCCCTTTGGTTTTTCCTACCTTTTATTTTCCCTTTGTTGATTCTCTGGTGCTCTTATTTTGCTGCCAGAGTCAAAATGAATGTGAAACCAGTGTCTCATGTGGATTTACTCTGTTCTGCACAACATTTTTCTTTTATGTTTTTGTTTGTTACAAATTATCATGGTTTATAAACCCTTCCAGGCTTTTCAAAGGGTTCTGTATTACTAAATATGAAACTAAAAGTATGTAACAGTTTCAAAGGGACAAATTCCCTTTTAGTAGTCACAGAGGATGCTTAAGTTAAGCAACAGAGTGCTGGTTGGATATACTTTCCAACCACATGAGGTAATGTGGTTGCTTTTATAATGTCACAGAAATTAATGAGGCAATTTCCTGTGGAAAGACAAAACAGCATGGAGCGAACCTCACGGCACATTCTGGAGAGAAAACAAAGGCCTCTTTTCTCACTGACATGGTTTCAAAGTAATTCATGTAATGGTGTCTCTCATGAAAACTTGAATCCATCCCTGACCCAGATTTGCCCAGGACCTCACATACCTGGTGGTAAGGTTAGGTGAATGTCTTCTTTTTCTAAGTACCTTGTTGACCCAGACTGAAAAGGAAGAGCCTAAATTGTCTATGTCTCTTTTAAGATCTTGGAAGATTGTGCCTCACAGATTTCCTAGTGGGGAGACCTAGGGATCACCTCCGGCTCATTAAGGAGAAGCCTTTGTTGGATCTGTAGTGGTGTGCACAGAAAAGTTGCAGGAGCTTAGTGGACTAGGATGAAAAAAAAATAAAAAATACATCAAGGTCCAAAGGAGGCTAGACTGCTGCTGGAATGTTAGACAGAACCTTGCCTAAGAAAGACATTCAAAAGCACTGAGAACGCTGTATTCTATAGCAGCTTCACTTCTTCACCGCCCTACCTTCGCTTTCTACTAAAAGTTCGACCATCTGAGCCTGGACTGCCTACTCATGACCTAGGTGTCAGGATGGTGGCAGAAGTATTCAGCTGCCCATCTGGGTGCTGGATTCATCGGGGTTCTCATGGTGGAAACGCCCTTGAATAGAAGGAAGCCAAAAGGCAAGTCAGTGAAGACAATGACATATCTCTTATATACACATATTATAATGCATTCCTGAGCAATGTAGTTTTACCTGTATTGGAATGTTATGAAACAGAATCAAAATACATTGCTTTGGAACAACATTCTTTTGTTTAACATTATGTTCGCAGTATGCATATTGATATGTGTAGTCAAATAGGTTGATTTCCAGACTGACATTATATTCTGTTTTATGAATGTATTACAATGTATATGTTTATTTGTTCTATTTACTATTTTTTTCAGTTTTGATTACAACACAAGTTTTGTACATTCTTTTAAATGTATCCTGACTTTCTCTAAAGAATTTGCCTAGGGATAGAATTTCTGGATTTTAGGGGACTAAATACTTATTTATATTTGATGAATGATGAAAAATTACTTTCCACAATGCTGTGCCAATTTGTACTGTCACCACAAGTTTGTGAGAGGTCCCGTTGCATCTGGATTGGTTAGCTGCCACTACAATAATGCTGTTCATTGAACCACCCCAAGCTCAGTAGCTAAACATAGCACTCATTGATTTTCTATATAACCCACGGCTTGTCTCTGATTGACACTGCAGTTGTAGAGGCCTATGTCTGTTCCATTTTCCTCTCTTCCCTTCTAGATCCGGGTGCCACAGGGGCCTGTTCTTTCCATGGTGATAGCAGAGGCAGGAGCCTCTGGTGATATTGCCCTCACTAACATTCCATTGGTCAAAGCAGACCACCTGGTTAATCACTAAATCAAAAGTGGGTAAACGTGCTCTACCTTCAGTGGGAGATATACTACTTGTATATGGGGAGATGACTACTTTACCACTCTTGTCTTTTAACTCTGTCCACAACTTTGTATATTTCTTTTATTAAACAACTTTTACTAACCTGTTAATGGCTTACCACAACCTTGGCTAATTTATATTATATTTTTTCAAATGAATGTTAAATCAATTCATGATTTATATGGCAAAAGGTGTAGATATGGGAAAAGGTGAAAAATTAAGGCCAGTAATTTATAACACCTCTGCATGTTCATCAAAATTTAGTACTTTCCAACTTCTTAAAACAATATAAAGTGGTATTTTTTAGAAGTTGTGATATGTATATACCTGATTACTAATGAGGCTGAAAATTATTGGTCCTTTATATTACCTTTTTGTGAAGTGCCTGGTTAAGTTTTCTGCCACCTGTTATTCTAAAGGAATAACAGGTTATTGTTTGTCCAGAGTAGCCCCCCCCATTATCTGCATGAGATATGTTCCAAGACCCCCTTTGGATGCCTAAAACTGAGGATAGTACCAAACCCTATATATACTAGGTTTTTCCCTAAATATCCATACCTGTAATAAAGTTTACTAATTAGGCATAGTAAGAGATTAACATTTAATAATGAATATTATTCATTCATTCAAATGAAATATGATTTCATTTAATAATGAAATATGATTATTAACAGTAATAATAATAAAAAAGAACAATTAGAATAATGTATTAAAAGCGATGTGAATATCATGTCTCTCAAAATATCTTATTCTACTGCACTCAAGTTTTCACTTAAAGCTTCTCTTTGGCATGTCCTAATGGCCATCATCACTTCTCCTATGCGGAGGGGTTGTTATTAAAAAAAATAAGTGTTACCTGAACACAAGCACTGTGGCAGTGCAGCAGTCAGTCTGGTAAGCTGAATGATAGATGCATGGGCAGTGTGTGGAGCATGAGTGTTCTGGACAAAGCGGGGATCCACATCTTGAGGGTAGCGGAGCAGACTATCATTAGATTCCAGCACACCACGAAGAATGGCACAGGATTTAAAACTTACTGATGGTTTAACTCTGGATTTGTCCATTCAATATTTTCAGACTGAGATTGACAGTGGGTAACTTGAAACTGCAAATGAGGGGGTGACCACTGTATTTCCCTCGAGAGTCATTTTGTATTTTATTTATTTCCCCCCACATATGTTGTTACCAAGTCTTTCTAGTTCCTTCATAATAATTTGTATCAAGAGTTCTTACTTGTAATATAATCAAATACATCTTTTGAAATATAATTAGTAATTTTTTGTCCTCCATAAGAAATCTTTTTCAAAGTGAGATTATAAAAGATATTTCACTAAGTTTCCATGGCCCATGGGGCTCAGTTGGTTGGAGCATCTTCCTGTAACGGAAAGATTGTGGGTTCAGTCCCGGGTTAGGCACATACCTGGGTTGTGAGTTCGATCTTGGTCTGGGTACAGGTCCTCATCTCTGTGGGTATGGAGGCAACCAATCAATATTTATCTCTCATATTGGTGTGTGTCTCTCTCTCTAAAAAAAAGCAAATGAAAAAAAGTGCTTGAGTGAGGATTAAAAGAATTAAAATAATCACCCTCTGTTTTACATCATATACAAAACTTTGTAGCTGTATTTCACAAATTTAGGTACTCACTGTTGCTTGATATGTCAGTCTTTCTACTTTATCTTCTTTTAGTGTGACTGGGGCTATTCTTGTCCCTTTGTAATCAATATAAAATCTAAACGAGCATTCCAAGTATGACAAAATACTGATATGTTTATTTTAATTTAGAGTGCATTGGAATTAAAGGTGAATTATGACAAAATTTTTCAATGATAAATTTAATGAGTTTTCCAATGCATAAAAATGATTTTGATCTTTCATAAAAATGAGTTTGTGTATCATAGTATTAAAATTTGCTAATTAAATATTTTGTATATTTAAGCTTATTCCTGATACTTCATGTTTTTGCAGCTGTTGTTATGATATTATAAAAATTATATTTTATAATCATTGTTCATTTAATAATGAAATATAGCATTCATTTTCAGGGCTCTGTATTTATTATTTTGTCCAGCAATACTGCTGAGTTCATTCATTAATTCTAATAATATCAGTGAATTTTATTTTTCTTAAAGTTTCACACCTGGAGTTTTCACTGCAATTTTTGGAAATGAAATTAACTTCTTTCTGACTGAAGTTAATGAAGATCCATTTTCATTTGTATGTCTATCAAAGCAACAATATCTCCTAAAACAACACAACTGATGTTCTTGATACTCTCAATGTGCCACTTCAGCTAATACTCTTAGATCATATTAACTTGTTCTTTGCTCTTTTCCACCCTTCTCTGTGATGATGGACCATATTGGTTAAAATCCTTTTACCTCTGTTTTTGTATGGCTTCAGCTTTTGGAGAGTAAAAATGGGAAAAGGATAAGGTATATCTATTTCTTGCCCTGGTTTGCTTTATTGTTTCTCAAGAAGTCGGCGGCCAGATCCCTATACCCAAGGCCACAACTCTCTTCTAGAGCAGTAGGTCTCTGTTCATCTTCCTCCCACTTGCCTCACCAGTTCTAGGCTTTCCCACTCCTGCTCAGCTGTGACTACTTTACCACTCTTGTCTTTTAACTCTGTCCACAACTTTGTATATTTCTTTTATTAAACAACTTTTACTAACCTGTTAATGGCCTACCACAACCTTGGCTAATTTATATTATATTTTTTCAAATGCATGTTAAATCAGTTCATGATTATAAATTATAATTCTAAGGTCCTCATATCTGTGACTCCTAAGTAAATCTTTGGTGTCTCTAATTATCTGCTAGTTATACTGTAGGGAATACTCTTCTGTACCTTACTTAAATTTACTCAGCCTTCCTAAATATAACTAAGATTTGGTTTCTAAAGAAGATGTGGATAAGACGTACCTAACAAAAGTATTTATTCCAAAAAAGTAACTTTCATAATGCAAAGAGTAGCTGCAATCTAATCAGAGCTTTTATTAAGAATAATACCATATGATCTCACATTTAACAGGAACCTAAGCAACAAAACAAACAAGCAAGCAAAATATAACCAAAGACATTGAAATAGAAAACAGGATGACAGTAACCAGAGGGGAGAGGGGCGGGAATTTCAGGGGAAAATGGGAAGGGATTATAGGAACATGTATAAAGGACACATGGACAAAAACTAAGGGGGGTGGAAATGGGAGGGAGGTGGGGAGCACTGGAGGGGGGTGGACTGGGATGGGAGTAACAGACAGAAAACTCTACTTGAATAACAATTAAAATAAAAATTTGAAAAAGAATAATACTGCATTACTTCTATGTAATAATGGCCAGTGGAACCAAGGTACATTAATGAATTTACAAAAATGCTCATTTGTGACTACATATCAAATTTTACCCACAGAAAACATTTGGTATATTAAATTTTCAATAAATACCATTACTGGCTTTCAAATTTATTACTTTTGTCATGTTTTCCCATTACCTTAAAAATGTTATTTTCCATGCCTCTTGGATATTATTATTAATATCTTTTAAATTGTAGTATAAAATTAATAGTTTTGTTTTTTAATATACATATTTATTTATTTTTAGAGAGAAGGGAAAAGAAGGAGAAAGAGAGGGAGAGAAGTATTAATGCGTGGTTGCCTTTCATGCATCCCTTAATGGGGACCTGGCCTACAACCCAGGCATGTGCCCTGACTAGGAATCAAACTGGTGACCCTTTGGTTTGTAAGTCCATGCTCAATCCACTGAGCTACACCAGCCAGGGCTAATAGTTTTCTAATATACAATACTATAAGTACAGCTTGTTGTAGATGGACAATTGTATGAGAAAAACTGTGAATTACTTATCATGTCCCTCCACCATTAACCAAAAGCAATACTTCAGTGGTTCCAGGTGAGACTAAGTTAATCATAGAAAAATGAGAAAAGATAAGGAAAGAAAATGAATCTACATCCTTGAGATGTCATTCTTAGCATCCTTGGATAAGATAAAGGTTATATTTGGATAATCTTCAAATTTGAGCATTTGAATTTTCAGTTGAAGGATTTCAACTGTCTTATCAGTTCTGTACATCCTGGAAGCCAGGAGTTTGGAATGATTCTGAATTTAGGAAGGAAAAAAATGGTGAGAGAGTGAGGGAGCGAGGAGTTAGATGTTTTTCAGAATATGCCTTGTGTTGGCTCTTTTTGTTAGCCCTCTTCTAAAAAGATTGGACTGCCAATGTTTTAGCAGGTTGAAATACTAAGAATATAATCATTGATGAATCACTTCTTAGTGAAGAGCCAATTTAGAACAGAAATGGACAGGTGAACTGCTAACAGCAGGGCAGAATCTGAGGTGTATAAGGATAGAAGGAGAGAAGAACAGCATGTTTTCATGTTAATTTGGTCCGTAACCTTGGCAATAAAGTGATAATGGAAATCTCTAAGGTGTGAATGAAGGTCTCCAACCAGGCTAGTGAAGATGTTACATAATACATCAGTGATAAAACCTCTTTTGACTATAAATATATTGAGTGTTTCATACCCAATAACACTTAACCTACTGGTATTGTGGAGTAGTAGAAAAAACCATGAGTTTTGAAGTTAGATAAGTTGAAGTTAGCTGAGTACATTGGCTGAGACACTTAACTTTCCTTGCTTTTGGTGTTCTCATCTATCGAATGACAACATTCAATCATATTATCTGAAAGTTCTCATTGAACTTCATAAAATATGTTGCTTTACATGTGTTTAATGAAAAAACTCTAAGTAAGGTACAAATGGTATAATGGAAACAGAAGTGAGTTTATTTCAGAATAAGACAGACCTCGTTTTAATATTTAGACCTGCTAGATCTTATCCCTTCTGATCTTGTGATCTTGAACTAGACATGTGTAGTGAGACTGCTATCTCTCCCATTTAAAGAAGGTATAACCATTCTTGGTAAACACGTTTCTATTAAAGAATAAATGGGAGAAAACATGGAAATGCACTTTTTAAACACTATATAAATGTAACAAATGGACATTTATATATTGAATATAACTGGATCTCAAATAAAACTTGAGTTGCCTACATTTAGATTTGTTTAAATAAAGTACATATCTTTGATTTCAGGCAATTAAGCACAGGCACGATTCTTGCTCCCTTTTCCTTGGCTTGGCATGGTGCTCTGTGTTAAGATGCTGGAATAACAAGATGGCGGGTTCTTTGTCTTCCTGGGTCCCTGACTGACTAACAAAGCAATTTCCCAACAACCTGATTACACAAGTAGACACGTGAGAAATAAAGTTTTGTTTTATGCCACTGAGATTTAGGAGTTAATTTGACTTTATAACATAAATACACATTTATAAGCAATGGAAGCATTGTCTAGAAACAATTTTTGTTGAGTATTCAGAGCAAAGAGAAATCACTGTGTTGAAGTCACCTAACCACATTTAGATACTAAGCATGCTTGGACTTCAAGGAACAAAAGGACTGGGTAGTTAAGTAACAAGAAAATGTAGTGGAAGTGGCTAAGATGACACATTATAAAGTAGGTTGGTCCCAGGGGTCATATTTAGTATTAGAGATAACTGGAAATTGAACTAAGTTGCTATAAAAAACCAACAAAGTTTAAACTAGGAAAACTTTCCATTCAACACCAGTCTATTTTCTTGGGAACAGAAAGCAGCAAGAGTAGAGAAGGTATTCTGGTTTGATTCATATAGAATAGGATTTAAGTCAGTCTTCTGCCTGAAGTGAGATAGTAGAATGTATATATGTATATACTTATAATGATATCAAATATTCATATACATATAATTTTGTGCCTGCTTATGTTACTCTCTATAACTAAAATATTCCATGGAGGCAGGAATTTTCTCTATCTTGTGTGGCTCATAGTAGAAACTCAATGAACATTTGCCTTATACTCATAAAATGAGTGAATAATTTAATAAAAGCAGTAGATGGTATATGAATGAATGCATGAATAAAAGAGTAAAAGAATGAATGAGCGAATGAATGAATAAATGAGTGAATGTATGGTGTAAAGATTGGACACAAGGATTCGGAGCAGGAAGCTGTAGCTTAGTGGCATGTAGATGCTAATCACTTAGATTAGGAACATCAGAAACTAGTGTTAGACAGCAAAATGAAGGCAAGGCCATATCCCCACTGGTAGATACTGGACTTTTAATGTCTTTCCCACATTACTCTCAAGAGCTAGCCAGATAAATGAATTGTTTTACACCCCAGCATTTTGTAAAATTCTAATCCTGACCCTGATACTCTCTTTCTCAGCTGTGTGAATTTTGTTCTCTCTGGTAAGCAGACTCTTGCATATTCCACTTGGTTTTAACTTCTCACCCCATCTCTTCTTGTGCCCTTGTCTGACTAATTCTTATTAATGTATTAGCTCTCAGGAAACATTACTTTATTCTCCCAAATAAGCTATTTGATTTTTCTATGTATTTTCCAGTAATCATACTTTCAACTAGTAAAGGTCAGCTTCCCTTTAACCTCTAATAATCTGGAAATTCCTATGTTTAGCTCACTGGGTGCATCATAATCACTCAATAAAGATCATGTAATGAATGGACAAATGAATTAATGAAACTAAAATCCCCTGATACCTGACTCCTGAAAATCCAAGGGCTGACAACTCTGTTTTCTTTAGCAGTGTCATTTTTCATATTGCCCACTTGCATTTCCAGTGCAGAATACGGCTGTTCTGTAATGCACCAGAAGGGAGGAACTGTATCTCTACTTTTGCCATACAAGTGAATATATACATACATATTTATGGCTTTTATATAATTTTTTGAACCTTTTTAAAATGTGAGGTTCTTACAATCACTAACAGCCTTGGTAAAATCATGTAGATTAAAAATAATGTTTAGGTATTCAGTTTTTTCAGCACTTTATGAGCCTAACCAGTAGGAAACTGCAAAAAAGCGTGAGGGGGAAGATATGAGAGAGGTTACCAAATCAACCTCACACTCTCCGTCTGGTAAAAATAACGGAAGCAGATCTGTGTGTGAAACCTGCAGACAGAGGTCAGACTTCCCTGGACAATGAAATGAGAGCTGACAATCATATCCCTGATTTTAGATAACACATAAAGTGATTCTAAGTACATATGCATATCTTTACAATATGAAGTAGTCACCAGAGTACATTGAATGTCTCAACAGTACTCAATATTTAAAGATACAGATGAAGGGGAAAAGGAAGGAAAATTAGGAGTAGAAGTTATCCAAGCAAAATTTTTAAGAACTATCATTCTGTCTTTCTGTAGAACTTTAGGAATGACTTGAAAATTCTACCGAAAACATTGTAGACAACAGGTAAGGGCAGAATAAATGAACAGTCAGCCTCTGAAAGAGTAAGCGTATCACACATAGACAGACACAATCAATTTTGAATCAGTGATCTGTAAGTAGATTTTACTTCTCTTATCTGCACATTCCCAGACAAAGAATCTTAAGTATAATTGAAGATGTAGTAGATACAAAGTAACCGTTAAGTATACTACACGAGTTTGAATCCTGGCTTAGATAAGCTAAATAACTACTTTATGTCTCAATTTCCTCATTTGTAAAAAAGGGGAAAACAATAACAATTACTTCTTGAATGTCTTACAGAGATTAAATAAGTTAGTACCTGCACATCTTACAGAAGTTGTGTTCGCCAGTTACCAATATTACTGCGGTTGCTAGTATAGAACTGTCATCATTGAGACTGATGTTCAACAATACCTGAGGGGTGGGGTTTTATGCATTGCTAGTGCGCCAACCCATTTTGGGTACTGACCATTAGGAGTTTTGTTCTTTCCTTTCTTATATTCTGCAAGATGTTCTGCTGAAGATATTCATATCTAACATTTGTCATATAGTAACCATATGTCATACACTTGTGTATTATTTGTTTTGATTATGAAAAATATATAATACATCCATACCTAACACAGGGTGGAGGTACTCATATCACCCCCATTTGAAGTTTATGGAAACTGTACCATAGAAAGGTCAGTGACTTGCTCAAAGTCAAACAACTAAGAAGATTAGAAGGAGAATTTAAACGCTTCCATCTTAAATCTATGCTTTACCCTTCACATATCTTTGTCTGTCTCCTTGTGAAGATCTTTCCTCTCTCGGTGCTTTCTTTTTCTTAAAGATTGCTTAAATTAATTAAAAAACTTTTATCAGGGAAAACATTTCTCAGATGATGAAAGCTAAAAAAATGACTCTTCATTGTACAGAAATATATAGCCATAACTCATTCATTTATTTTGAAAATATTAATTTTGTTCCTACTACAAGCCAGGCTGTTTTCTACACATTGATGATGAAGCAATGGCAGGAATATGGAAGCTTTTATTCTTGTACTTTAAACAAAAATACTAACTGAAACATCTTACCAAGATGATGACATTTGAGCAAAGAGCTGAAGGGTAAGCATTCAAAATCCAGGGGAAGGGAATTCCAGGACGGGGAGCAGCAATTACCAAGCTGCTGAGCAAGTCTGCATTTCTGACTGTCGGAAGCAGTGTAAAGTGGCCATGTGGCTGGGGTAGAGGGGGAAGAGAGCAGGGCGTGAGGATCGTGCCATACACGGGCAGGGCATTGCAGGCTATTTCAGGAGTTTCGGGTCTTCCTTGAAATCAGATAGTCTTTGAATGGTTACTGATAAAGAGTGACACAAAATGATTCAGTTTGCAACTGCATCATTTCCTACTGTTGGGCTGAGGAGAGACCATAGACGGTCAAGGGCTAGGGCAAAATTCTTGAGGACACATAATGCTGCATTATTCAGAGTAATCATGATGAACACGGTGAAAAAGGAGATAATGTTTGTTCAAGGTAAAGCTAGGATATTATCAGACACCCCCTAATTATTGTGGCAATTGCAGCAATTGCTGCATTGGCAATTGCAGCATTTTGCACTTACAGCAATTAGCTATGTGGGCAGTAAAAGTCTGTAGGAAAGCATGAGTCATATGATGAGTAGTTTCTCGGGGATAGCTGAATATAAAGTTGGTTTCGGAGTGTCTGTATAGCCCTGAATGTCAATGACCTGGTTTTCTTCATTGCGTAAGCATCATTTGTGAGCATGGTATTTGAGTAACCAAAAGTTATCATGTAGGACGAGGCAGAAGCAGAGTTGAAGGTAGGGGTGACAAAGGGGTTTTATATGGTAGTAGTAGAAATAAAAATGTTTGTGGTCTCTAGGCTTTATATATATACATAAGGTATGTGTGTGTGTGTGTGTGTGTGTGTGTGTGTGTGTGTATACATCCATCCACCCATCCATCCAGTTAACAGTGGCAAAGGAATCCATGCATGAGTGTTAGTCCACTGCTAATACTACTACTAATTCCACCAGCATTAGAAAAACAGAAGAACTTTATTCATAACTGGTAATTCTTTATAATCAAGAGCATATCAAGTTTTTGTGGACTGGAGAATGATACAATTCTAAGTATTCTCCTTTAGAAAATAAATGAAAATTATTATTACAAATACAAATTGCAAAATGAGATTCAGAGCCTTGTAAAGATCTACGCAAGTAAGAGGTCCAGAGAATTAAGTTGTATTAACTGTAATATTTATCCATCATTTTCTGTGTTATTGCTTCTTTAAATTTTAGCTAGCAGTCTTCAGCAAAGCATTTTAAATGCTAGGCTTATAAGCTATTAGGCATGGCTTATTGAAATATGTAGATTGTGTGTGTGCACGCATTTTGACTTTTGGCCTGTCCGTCTGTGCAATTCATTCTTCAAAAGTACATGGAGAATTGAGAACTTTCAAGGAGAAGCATGGAAACTCTGAGAACTTTATTGAGACATTTGTACTAACAATAGCCAGTAAGAAAAAAAGTATCACTCTTCTAAAGACATACTCTCTTGAGCTGTGATCTTGTCAGCTCTTAGAAGCTGACTAGGGTCAGTTCCTCTGTCGCTTGAATATGAAATCTCAGGAGATAACATGAAAGATTGAAAGAAATGGTGTTTGCTATTTTTTAATGTTATCGCTTTATTCTTTTTTCATATTTCTTTCAGGA